>OVBA01008958.1:0-11491 GCA_900406435.1 Lepidium aucheri | reverse complement strand
TTAAGTTAACCTAACTCTACTAAAGTATAGAATAACTCTATCAATGTATGATGGTCACGTGGAATAACTCTACCATTTGAGGAGGAAGTTGTGGGAGGCTGAAACGAGGACTACCTTATCACATTCCTTTCCCAGGCCTGGATCTGTGTAAGCAATCATCTCCTCCGTCGGTAGTTGCTCTCTAAAATCGATGGCGTATTTCAGGCGGCTGAACATGATGTACGCATCGGTGAGTCCCTCGAAATTGCACCCGATTGCCAAGCACTCTATCATCTTTAGGCAATACACACCGCAGTCGCCTGACCGCTTATTAACCGGAGTGTTCTTTATAACCCAGTTTATTTTGTACGGTTCAGTGTTGATGTGAGGACGCATTTCTTCGGGTGAAAATCGCGCTATGATGTGAGGGATCATGACGTCGTATGGCCTAAAAGAAACAGAAGAGTAAGTTAACAAATCAACTCTATCAAGCACTATATGAACTCTATCACGCACTATATGAACTCTATCAAACACTTATGAACTCTATCAAATACTATATGAACTCTATCACGCACTATATGAACTCTATCAAACACTTATGAACTCTATAAAACACTATATGAACTCTATCACGCACTATATACTCATTAAATTACTTACATGACTGACTTCTGAATTGTAGCACCTTTAACGATACTTGGGTCCGGATCGTATACTCGAAGCTTTCCATGTATCAAATCAATTTCAACCGCTACCCAATGATAGTTGTCGATGTTATGAGGAATGTAAATAGTATCAACGTCCCTCATCCATTGCTTGTTAGTAGCGCAAAATTCAGGCAGCACGCCTTTGAACACATCTCTGAACCCATTGTGCCATACGAAGGTGTCTGCCGACTTATAATCACGTTCGAATTGTTCACAAAGACTAAAAGAAATAAATATGAAGTATTAAAGAAAATTTAGTTTAACAAAGTCAAAGAAACTTTTTGTAAACTCTTGGCATACAACTCATTAACAAACCATAGAATGGTATAAGAGTTAGGAATTTGAGTTAGTATTTATGTGACAATTGTAAATTTTTGTATTCTAAATGTGGAATTGGGATAAATGAGGTACATTATTCATGTATTATACCAATTTTAATAATGATGTATTAGAATCATTTGATTTGTGGTTTAGAGCTTAAGGATTAGAGTAGACGGTAAAAAGAGTTTTATAGAAGTCTACCAATTTACGTAGACTTCTTAAAACTAAGTAGATTTCTTACGTAGACTTTTTACGAAGACTTCTTCCGCAGACTTCTTTTGAAATCTAAAGTGTTAGTAGACTTCTTTATAAGTTTTTGGTCGATTTAGTAGAATTTATCAGAAATTTACTTAAGTAAATTTGGAATTTGAAAGAAAAATTGGTTTGCGTAAACCAACTTTTACCAAGCAATAAACCAAAATTTACCCTTGATATAAAATCACGAAACAAGGGTAACTTGTGTAAACCCTAGCGCGTTCCTCTTTTCTCTCCGGATATTTCACCTTTCTTCTTTGCCGGAAGTAGCGAGTTGCCGTCATTCTCATCAACGGCGCCGGATCAACAGGTAGGTTTCTTCAATCTGACTGGCGTTGACAAAACTCTCTCACCGGATCTATTGAAGTTATTTACCCTCTCTTTTTCTTATTTCATGTCGTTTTTTTCTTTTTTTCCTCTGCATTTGACTATTTCCGCCGTTGATTTTGTAGATACGAAGGGTTTTTCTCTCGCAACCGTGAAAATCGAAGCAGTCTCCGCCTCTCTGTTTCCAGATTTGAACAAGGTTAGTTTTTCCGTTGTGAAAATTGTTTTTCTCAAAAAATTGTTTAGATTTTTAGATTAACCCTTCAATCTTGACAATTTTCGTATTTTTCTTTGGTGCATGTTTACGCTGGACGCTCTTCTCTTCATCTTATAGGTTTTTCCAAACCTCTAGACAATGTCAATGTTTTCCTCTCCACCATCGGCGCTGCTAAAAGGTTGTATATTTATGTTCTCTTAAAAATTTCAATTTGATTGTTGAGATTTTTGAGATTTTTAACAGATTTTCTAGGATTTTCTGTAAAACAATTTTTAGTTGGTTTGAATTTTTTGAATTGATTTTTATTTGTATTTTGGGAATATGAATTATTATTTGTATTTTTAGTTGTTTTTATTTGTATTTTAGCGTGAGCATATGAATTTTTTGTAATGTTTTTTCTGGGATCTTTTCAACAGATTCTGGTTTTGAATTTTTTTTTGAATTAGTTTTGAATTAGTTTTAATTTGGTTTTCAGATTTTCCGATAGATTCTGGATAAGAATTTTTTTAAAAAATTTTCAACAGATTCTGGTATCGAATTGGTTTTGTGATTTTACAACACATTCTGGTTTTGAATTGGTGTTGATTTGGTATTGAATTGGTTTTGAGATTTTCCAACATATTTTTCATATGAATTGGTCTGGGATTATTTTATTTTTGATTGTTAAATATATTTTGGTCCACAATCACTCTTCTAAGAAAATTAAATGCAGCTATCGATGCACCAAATGAAATAAATAGATATTGAAATCTATTATGGTCATCAAGTTCAAGCCCTGTAATATTTCCTGGATTCACTTCCTTAATTAAATACAAATAAGAAGGCAAGCTACCATAAGCATCTTCTGCTGTCCCACAGACCAATTGTTAGGCGCAAATCAATGATCGGTACGAAGTAGTGTAACCCAACCTTAGACCATACATATGCTTCATTGACTCTTTGATATGCTTTGGCGTGATTCCATCAATTGTTTCAAAGCTATCTACAAATAATTTACCAATGTGTTTTGGTAAATGGCGTCTAAAGTTAGCGTAACGGTCTCCAACTGAACATGTGTGAACATTCTTATAGATTGTAACCCAAAAGTGTCCCTTGATTCCCTCACAATCTCTTTAACCATCCACCTACACTGAGGAACACAACATTCTGCCACAAAAAGTTATTTCACTGACTTCACTGCACGGAAGTTAAATTTCAAAAGTATACTCTTTACTCGCAAGGCTGATATTAACTCCTCTTTGTTAGCAAATCTCCGACCAACATATATGCCTTGGGATTGGGCATCTTCCTCAACGTGATTCAAGTTCCCAAGATGCATTTGATCTTCGTTTTCATCTTCGTCTTTTACTTTTCCATATTGGCTGCAATCTCCACCATCCATGTAAGCTATGGGTTCACCAATAACCTCCTGTTCCATGTAATCTTCTAAAAGATCTTCATCCCGGTTTTTGTTTTTGTAGTGCTCATCATCATCGTCCGATTTTGCGTCACACTTATGTGCTTCATTTGCACTCACTTGAAAACCACAAGTAACACACAAATGTACAACATGCAGCTTACATAACTCAACCAAGCTTCTAACTTTTCTATCATTTGTGACATGCATTGGAGGTGTATTAGGTGGTATTTCTTGCAAAATTGAAGCTGGAAGTGAATATGTTAACTCTATAGTTTCCGTATCTAGATCGTAATCATCTTGTACCATTCCACGAAGTTCGCCATGTGTACACTCATCCTCGATAAATAACATTCTTCCTCCTTTGAAATTGTCAACCTCGAAATGCCAACACAAGTCTTTCATTACCCACTCTCCATAAACAACAGGTAGATGTACCATTTACCCTACAAAATATCATATAAACATTATTAGAACCATATAAATAGCTTACACTATCGTTACTATCCACAAAAAATTCAATTTTTAAAATGTATCATTTACAGACTTCACGTGAAGTCTACTACCGAATATAGAAAACAACATAGTAAGTCTACTTGACAAAGTGTAGACTTCAAAAGATGTCTATAGAGGTTAATTTTGTAGTTGACTTTGTGTTGACTTTTATGGAGTAACTTCAAAAGAAGTCTACTTCTTTGGGGGTCATTATACCAATTGCACTGGATATTTAATTTTATACGTAGACCTCACGTGAAGTCTATGCTGGTTCTTTTGAAAGTAGAAGTCCCAATGGGAAAGCGTAGACTTCTCTTCAAGTCTATAGAATAAAACAGGGGTTAATTTTGCAATTGACTAATTTTGACTTATAAACTAGTAGACTACCGTAGAAATCTACAGCCTGTAGACTTCAATTACAGTCTTCACTCATTCCTTAGTAGACTTCTCTCGAAGTCTACAAAATTTTATTAATTTTTATTTTTTTTCACAGAAATCATATGTGGTACCCTTGTGCAGGACCCATATATGAGTTTTTTATGATAGACTTCCCTAGAAGTCTACATGATATCTGTATACTTCAAGAGAAGTCTACTATATCAAATTAATTTTCGAGATTTGTTGGTCAAAAAATAGTAATTTTGGTCAATTCCAAAAATGGTCTGCTAAATACCGTAGACTTTGTGAGAAGTCTACGTAAATATACGTAGACTTTGTTTGAAGTCTACGTGAAAGTCAAAGTTTTAGTCAATTGCAAAACTGACTCATAAATTAGTAGACTTCACGTGAAGTCGACGTCTTTTTTGTTCCAAACAAAAACTAGTAAACTTCTCTTGAAGTCTACTTTTCGAATCCATAAAAAAAGACAATTGCAAAACTAACCCCTGCGTTGACTACTCTCTACAAATTTTCAAAAAATGTAAGAGATATTGTGATTAGAGTTTCTGATATTAGTTACCTTATTTAAACTTCCACAATGTGAAATTATTTAACCCATTGACTTTGGTCAATGAGTTATTTTAGAAACCAACCCTTAAAACTTTTAGACAAAAAACAAGGGTTGTTAAATTATTTTTCCCTTAACTTATTTTTTTTCTCACGAAAGAATGAACTTTTTTACTATTTATTTTGTACCATGAATCCAAACTTTACAAAAAAATCATCAACTTTGCCCTATTATCTATAATAATTTATTTTCAAATAAATTATAAAACTGCGTACTGTGTATTTTGTTAGCGTTTTAATCTCTCATTTAACAACAAAACAAAGTCATTTTTGCTAATGTTTTGACTTACGAAACTGAATGTAGTTTTGCTATAAAAGACCAAAAACAAAAAACAAAAACAAAAACATGTGCACTGGCTCATAACCAAAAACAAAAAAAAACAACCAAGCAAAATTTTAATGATATTAACAGCTAGCTATTGAAGAGAATCAAATTATAAGCTTATTGTAATTAAAGCTAATTTTTTTAGTTATATTGAACAGAGCCCGAAATATTTTTTGTTACTGTTTAGCCGTTGAAACTTTTATTTTTTTGGTACTTGGCCATTTTCTTCTTCTCTAAACATACAATTTTCAATTCATTTTTTAAAAAAATTTCTCGTGTATATTTCAATTTTTTTTTAAAAAAGTAGCTAGTGAATATTATAACATTACATTTCTTCGAGGAAACTTATCTATTTATTATATTTTGGTATGTTTGTATTATTGTGTAGAATTACATGCCAAGTAATTTCAACATGTAAAAACTCAAGTTTAAATAGTTAGCTATTGAAGAGGAGATTTAAATCACATTTGAAGTTTTAGGGGATGCTAAAAATCTAATAACTTTATTAAAATCCGACTAACAAACACCAAAATCCAATCCAAAGAAAATGCTAAGATAGTTATTTTCTAAGAAAAACCAGAAAATCCTAATTTAGTTCTAACAAAATTAATAGAGAAACTATGCCTTAGTAGACTTGGAGACTACTTCATCAACGGGATAGAAATGTCGATTATGCAACATGATAGAATCAGCTGCAACGGGCTCATTGTCTTGGTTCCTGTGCCATGTATACTGAGCATGAGTTTTGTTCTTAATCTCCAAGACCGCATGACCAAAACTTGCTTCTCTGTAAGCAGAGTAACTCGGTTGTGGATCAGTGAAACTGTAAGAAAAATTATTCTAAGTTAGAATACTATCTGTACAAAAAAACACAAAAAGAAAAAAATTATTTTGTTTGACCTATTTGCGATTCCTTCAATGTTTCCACCATCTCCGATAGTGACGTAAATTGGAGCAGAAGGGTCTTTCACAGGAGTGCTCAAGCCATCGGTGATATTGTATTTGATATTGGAGATACGTTCGGATCTTTCATATGCATGAACATGACCGGCTAAAACCAAATCAACCTTGTTGGCTACAAACCACGGTTCAAAAGTTACCCTCATGCTCTCACCTTCCATGTAATGATAGTTGTTGCTGTTGTACCATGGAGAGTGAGTCATGACAATCAACCATGGAGTTTGCTCTCTGTTCACGTTCTTAAACTCTTGTTGGAGCCACAAGTATTGTGGTGTATATTTGGCTGAAAATGAGATAAAAAAATGTGTTAGACAATAAAGAAAACTTCAAATGGTATTCAAATATCTAATTGATTACCGTAAGGAGAGTAAGAAGAGAGGACAATGATGTGAGCAGAAGCACGTCTGACAGAGTACCAAAGAGGAGAAGTGCTTTGTGAATCTTGGTAAGCATTCGGGTAACGATGAAGGTAAGGCTTGAAGACATGAGTTTCATCCTAAAATAAGATTCCAAATCAATGGTTAGTAACTACTAAAAATACAAAATTAGATGAGTTATTAATCATGTTGAATCTTACAATGTCGGGAACGAAATCGATTTCGTGATTCCCAGCAGCAAAAATGAATGGTTGGTAAGCAGCACAAGGCTCAATAAACCTTCCCCAAGAGTCCCATTTTCTCTGGTCATGGTTCGGATGGTCGTCTGCGTAAGACAAGTCTCCCACAAAAAGAACAGATTGACCTTTAGGATTCGACATGTAATGATACAATGTCTCATTCGAAGCATACGTTTGTCCAAGATCACCTACAAACAACAGTATGTATTATAATATCGATTACCAAAATTTTAAACTTCAAAGTCTAGGTTTCGGTAAAACAAACCAATGATGCCGAATGTGTATGGAACATCGGGTCCAACCGCTGGAGGAGTAGTGAAAGAGAATTGTCTAACGGAGTTATCGTTACCAATCTCGTAGATGTACTTAGTATCGAACTGTCATGTACAAGAAAATGAACAAACATTAGATGTTGTTACTTGAATGTCAAGTTAAATTTGTAGAAAGAACAAACCTCAAGTCCTTTAATGGTAGCGTGATGAATATAACCAGAAATATAGTCATAGAATCTGTAAGACTTCGTGGAAGCCTGAACTTTCTTCTTCAACGGCGTTGCCAAGCTGCTTGCATTGGGGGCGATCCAGTAAGTAACGATGTCAGATCCAACCAGATTCAACGGCGTGATCCATGAGATGATAATACCAGATCCATCGTGATCTCCTTGTGTCAAATGAACCTAATTACAAAACATCAAACGTTTAATTGTTTTTTTTTGGGAACTATTTAGCTAAAAGTAAACTCTATGTTTTGTATTAGCCCTAACATATATAACATAGCAAAATATATGACCTAAAAATTCAGAAAATGACGATTAGAGTGACATGAAAATCAAAACCTGTTCAATAATATTGTAACCAAAAAAATCAAAAACTATTTATAAACGCCAAACGAATTATAAACACCAATTCTTAGATGACAAACAAAGAGACCAAACATATCAGATATATATATATAGCTAAAGTAAAACTCGATGAATTCTATTAGCCCTAATATATGAAAGCCTTTATCAATACCTGTTCAGGAAAGTTGTAACCCGAAGGAGCAGGAAAAGTTTCGAGAGGCATTTCAATAGATGGTAAACCTTGACGAACAAATTTGCTCGTTATTCCACCATTGATCACATTTGTGATGCTCAATAACAAAAAAACAACAATAACAAAATTATTCGTCATTTTTCTTCAGATGGTTTTTTGTTTTGGTTTTTGTTTTTTTTTCGTTTGCTGAGGTTGAGGTTTAAGTAGGGTTTTGTTCGGAGAATATTCTAGGTGAGAAAAAATTGTTCCATTTTTCAGTTATTAAGATAATTGATATTTTGAATAAATTTAGTTTGAATTAATTTTGAATTATCCCGATGACATTAGGGGAATTAAAGTTTTTTGTTTCAAATTTATTTAAAAATTAGCTAAATATCCGTAGTACGCGTACTTAAGTGATGATCCATTAGTGTTTCTTATTAAAAAGGAGTATGTTGTTTCTTTCAAGTCGACAGTGTTCATTTGATCTAATGCACGTTCTTATGTTTTCTTTGTGGTCATTACAAGCTTAAGTTAACTCCAATATAATAAAAACATAATAATTTTCTCCTTAATTTATATTTTTGTAGTATTAACACAAGTATTGATGACTTTGAATTAGATGCTGAATAGATTCATAAGTAATATATACTTTTGAAACAGAAAAATTAATATATAATTTTTTAGTATTAATACAAGTAGAATCAAACATTGTTCTGTCTACCATACTACTTATAAGATTAATCATAGCTAAAAGCTTAAAACACAGTTAGATTGGGTAAGAGTTACATTATTTTTGGAAGAAAGAACACATGATGATGATGTTATCGGGAAGAGAGAACTGAATTGGATATTTTCCTTACTTAATTTTTTCCTCAAAAACTTCAATATCTGTATTGCGTGTCCCATAAGAACTGCAATATCTGTATGGTTCTTGAGATCTTATCATTTGCTCTGTCTTTGTATGTCTGATCTTTTCCTTTGTATGATTCAGAGTAGATTGAATGGTTCTGGCTTGTTCTTTATTTGAGCAAATGATGTATAATATGTTGGAGAATGATTATAAAATTTATTGAATGAATAACATATATTATGCATATAAATAGAGAAGATTGAGAGCAAAGATAGAGTCTTTACGCCAAAAACTAGAATTCTTTCTTCTGAGTTCTTTGAGCTTTCATTTTCTTTGAGTCTCAACTCTCTTCAACGTGATATTGAACAAAGTGCAGAGATAACATTGGAGCAAACCCTTCAAAATTTCGATCACAAGGAATTGGAGGCTTATTTGGCTCAAACACAGGAGTTCTACTTCGTCTCTGCGATTTGCTTTTTCGTATTGTCATCTTCATCTTGCGTTGTTAGTTTCTTCAAACTTGCAGGTTTCTTCTTTGTTTCTGGGTCCAACAATATTTGAGCCAAATAACAACTTGTTGAATCAAGAAACTGAGCGATGAAGAACGCGATTGTGCCTGATCTATCAAAAGCTTCAACCTTTGGTTGGATCGAACTATCGAAGATGGGCGGAAGAGTTAATGTTCTTCTTTCAGGAAGCAGATCTCAACTACGTGTTATCAGATGATCTCTCATCATCTACAAAAGAGAAAACTTCCAATCGAGTTACTTCTTTCGATTCGTCGAAAACAAACAAAGACTTCAGATCCGGTGAAGACTACAATCATGAAGACTCAAAGAGAAGGATCTTTCAAAGATCATAACAGAACTTGCAGGGGACATATATTTCAAAATCTCTCAGAAAAGCTCTTTGATATTTATGTGAAGTCTGAATCTGCTAAAGGAAATATGGTTGAGTTTGAAGAAAAAGTATGATGGTGACGATCAAGGGAAGAAGCAATACGTTACGTCTCAATGGAGTTCTTTTGTGATGAAAGATGATGGGCCGATCTTAGATCAACTACATGAATATGAGGTGATTATCTCTAGGATACAATATGAGGGAATTGCTTTGGATGATTATCTTGCTGCATTGGTGTTAGTGGACAAACTGCCAAGTTCATGGAACGAATGCAGGTCTAAACTCAAACATTAGAAGAAGAAGCTGAGTCTAGAAGAATTAATCTCAGATATCATGATCGAAGATGCAAACAGAAATTATGTAGGTAATAACTCTCTGTCCTTTTCGCAAAAGTTTGATGCAAATCTTGTGGAAAGTACAAACAGAAACTCCAAGAGTAAGGAGAAGGATTCAAAGAAGAAGAAGACTCAAGCAAAACAAGCTACAAAGTTCAAAAAGAAGAAGATTTAAATGTTGGATGCAATAAACTAGGTCACAAGAAACAGGATTGCAACCTCCCACCTCAAGCCAAAGGGAATTCAAAGGATGGCGTTAAGGAAAGCGATAAAGGAGAATCATCTAAGAATTTTGTGGCTGTGCTAACTAAAGTGTTTGCAGCTACAGATGCAGTTGAATGGATCATTGACTCAGGATCAACGAGGCATATCTGTAATCAAAAGGATCTCTTTAAATCGCTAGATGAAGCTGCAGCTAACACAGTCTTCTTTGGAGGTGCTAGAGCTCTCGACGCTGTTGGGATTGGTGTGGTTGATCTGAAAATGTCTTCAGGAAGCACCTTGACTCTCACTAAGGTTCTCTATGTTCCAGAGATGAGGAGAAATCTGATTTCAAGCGCTCTTTTGATGGCTGCATGCATCAAGCAGACAATCGAATTTGGAAAATGTGTCTTGACTAAGAACAGTGAGTATGTAGGCAAAGCATATTGTAAATGAAATCTCTTTGTACTTGAAGATGTTAATGAAAAGATGACTACTGATTCTGCTTACTTGACTTGTGATTTGAATACTTGGCACGAGAGATGATATACCTCATTTTTATCGGTGTAAAGCTCATTAATTTGCATGTTTTCAGATTGTTTGTTTGTTTTGTAAAGTCTTTTCAGGTGGAAAACAGGTTAAATTTGGATTATGTCATTAAAGCTTGGCCGAGGATGAATTAGAGCAATATGTAGAATTTCAGAGTCCTAATCGATCGATCACTACACTTGATCGATCAATCCTTGTTTGTTCAGCAAGAAACGCGCCCAACCTACTGATCGACCAACATCTATTAAAGATTGAGCAATTAGCCTTGATTGATCCATCCATATCCTTAATCGATCGATCATCAAAGCTGACAATGACAAAATCCTAATTTTCCTATTTTACACCTACGTTTTTAGGACATATATAAGACCAATTTTTATTATGTTTTGGAGAGAGATTTCATTACGTGAGAACAACCTGTATTTGAGATTTTGGGAGAGAGATTTCGATCCTTACACCATTGGAGAAGAATTCTGAACCCTCTTATTTCAATTTAATTTACTTTTATGCTTTTCAATATTATTTGCAATATAATCTTCTTCTTCACCATGTCTGAGTAGTTCCCCAATCAAGTTTAGGATTTTCTAGGGTTGCAGGGAATTTATGAATTAGGAACAAATAGGAATTGCTTGATGTGTTCTCCACCTAATTGATATACTTAAGGCTTAGATTAGAGTAGCTAACTAATATATCTATGATTTTAGATTACCTAACACTCCAAAAGCTTGTTAGGAAATTAGATCCTCTTTAGGTGAGCAATCAATCCTTAACCGCGATAGCTGATGTTAAGGTTGATTGTGGACTTATCACACCCGATTGATAATGCATATTAGTTTCCTGGTACCAATGAGAGTTAGAACCACTAGGTTGCTGGATATTGTGATTGATACCACGAGAGTGGATTGGTTATAAATTTATGTCCGAGTCGAGATTGTTGAATAAATGTTGTCTGAATAGTTTCCTGGTTCAAATTCCTTGTTTCCTGAAGAACTTTCTAAGCTTGGTGTTTAAATCATTTATTGTTAATCGTTAAT
>OVBA01008957.1:1258-11493 GCA_900406435.1 Lepidium aucheri | reverse complement strand
AGTGTTGAATCTTATTATAATCTATTATATTAAGTTGGATTTCAAAAGTTAATAACTAAAAAAAAATTTCACATGTGAGATCTTATTATTAAGTTGGTTCTCAGAATTTACAAATGTACAAATTTCTAAGATATTGTTCAAAATATATATAAAAAATTATTTAATAAAAACAAATCCGTGCATCGCATATGTCCATATCTAATTATATATACACATTTGTCTCTTTAACCCCCCTCCCCCCCCAAAAAATAGTCTACAACTGAAAATAGGTAATGGGTTTGGAACAACGAATTCTATTGATTGGCTAAATAATATTAAGCTTACCTAAGGCCCGTATTATAATATATGTAAGCCCATTAAAGGCCCAAATGATAATCAAAGTCTAACTTGTTTGTTACTCAAAAGAGTGCGCTTCGGGAGCTAGAAAGGAGCAAGCAAACTGGGAAGAGTTGTTTCTTCGATTCTTGAACCAATCAGCTGGTAAAGTTTTCACGCCTCCGTTCAAGTTGATTGTTTCTTAATCGTTTTCGTCCTTCGATCTGTACATTTTTTGGTTTTGCAACTTTGTACAGGCATTGAGGTTTATTTCAGATCGAAATCCAGAAGAAGATGTTTCTCACAAGGTAAAATTAAGCATTTTCTTTCTTCGATTTCGAAAATATCGTGTATCACGGTTTCTGGGTTCACTAAGATTTTTATGTGTTTGTATTGATCAAATTTTTGTATTTTTGTTTCCAAGGACTGAGTATGACAGAGGAGTCAATACCTTTTCTCCCGAAGGCCGTCTCTTCCAAGTTGAGTATGCCATTGAAGCTATCAAAGTAAGTTTTTCGATTACTTCATTTGCTAGCCATAAAATTGGTTGAATCCTTACTCGTGTTAGTGTGATATGTTTGAGATAACTGTTAGATTGGGCAATGCCCTTTGTGTGTGAATCAAACCTTCGAGGTTNTTTTTTTTTTTTTTTTTTTGATGAGTTTGTAATGGTTGTTGGTTGCAGCTTGGTTCCACTGCAATTGGTGTAAAGACAAAAGAGGGAGTTGTTCTTGCTGTCGAGAAGCGGATCACCTCTCCCTTGCTGGTATAGTTTCTCTCCTGCTAAATTCCCTGTTCGACTTTTACACTTGTTATGTTTAGCAGTTCCAACTGGTTGATTTGATAGCATTTAAGGACTTTTTGCTATTCCAGCTGGTTACGCTCACATTTGGTACAAATGTATTATGGATTGGCAATAGCGATTGAATCTGAAGGACGTTATTACAAAGTAAAACCCATTTTGAGTCTACTTATAATGGTAACTGCTTTCTCAGTCTCTTTAATCTTATTAAACAGGAGCCTAGCAGTGTCGAGAAGATTATGGAAATTGATGACCATATAGGTTGTGCTATGAGTGGTCTGATTGCTGATGCACGAACACTTGTTGAGCATGCACGAGTTGAGACTCAAGTGAGATCTCAGTTTCTGTTTCTCATGGCTTCTTTCTTACATTTTAAGATGTTTCTGATACCAACTGCTTTTGATGTTGCGCAGAACCACAGGTTCTCGTATGGTGAGCCAATGACTGTAGAATCTACAACACAAGCTTTGTGTGATCTGGCTTTACGGTTTGGCGAAGGAGATGAAGAGTCAATGGTAGTAAATGCTCCCTTGTTCTTCGTAGCATAGGACATTGGGGTAAACCCTTTGATAGTTTTAGTCGGGACTTGATGGATATACAGCCCTTAAAGCACCACTAGTACTTTACGGTCTCCCTTATTATGAATTTACTTATGCTCGGTCTCATAAACTATTTGCAGTCTCGTCCATTTGGAGTATCTCTTCTCATTGCTGGGCATGATGAAAACGGACCGAGCCTGTAAGTTGTTATTCCTGTTTAGCTTATATCATTTTCCATCGCTGTGTATGATGTCAAGTTGGTATACAACGATGTTAAACAACTCAATCTTGCACAGGTACTACACAGATCCATCGGGAACATTCTGGCAATGCAATGCAAAGGCAATTGGGTCAGGCTCAGAAGGAGCTGATAGTTCTCTCCAAGAGCAATTCAACAAGGTATTGTTTCTCTGCCCCTAGTACAACGAAGAGTAGATTTATTTCTTTGTTTTTTCCTCTAAAAACTTTAATCTTGCATCTTTTTTACAGGATTTAACTCTTCAAGAAGCTGAAACAGTTGCTGTGTCTATCTTAAAACAAGTCATGGAAGAAAAGGTACCCAATTGGATTTTCAAGTTTGTTTAGTAAAACAGTCAAAGCCATGGATTTCTACATCAGGTCAGCAGCATCTGATAATCTCTACTTTTCTGGTTTAGGTGACTCCAAACAATGTTGACATTGCCAAAGTCGCACCAGCTTATCACCTCTACACTCCTCAGGAGGTTGAAGCCGTCATCAGTCGTCTATAAGAAAAATAAATCAGGCATATGAATGGTTTCATCAGGCTTGCGTCTGCTTACCCTTATGTGAACCGAAAAACTCACAAAACTTGTCACTTTTGTCTTAATCAGATGATATATACATTTGTCTTAATCAGATAAGTTTCGTTTTAGAATTTGATCTATCCTATGTTTTCAGCGGGGATGACAAGCTTGCTTTAGCCATTCATACTCTTTAATCAAAACGTCGATGGTATATACTCTTTAATGTGTGTCTGTCATCTTCGATCTATATGCACAACCCAATTGGCTCCACTTAAACTAATTTAACGAAAAATTGTCACTCGAAATTACTGATATAGAAGTACAGTGATAAAAAGTCATAAGAGTGGCAGAGGCTGATAGAGTTTTGAAAAACTCAAGAATATAATATTTTTATATGAAGTTACAAAAGAATATGAATGTAACCATAAAGAACTTTTAACTAAAACATAATCGGAATTCTCTTATAATATCTCAATAACAATAAGTAAAAAAAAAGGTGATTAAATGAGCTGATACGGCACTCCAATAAGAGGTAACCAATCGGCTCCTCTCACAAAGGCGGCAGCCGTAAACCTCCCTGCGTCCGCATCAGACATAACTGGCTTGTACCCGGCCCATTTAACTCTCTGGGTCAAATCCGACCCAGGACCCGAATTTTTATACTCTCCATAGTATATACTCGCTGGCGGTTCAACACCTGAATTCCACGAAATCCACCCAACCGGACCCACGATTGACCCAATCTCTGATTGCATAATCACCGTCGTCGAGCACACCTTCCACGGACGGCCAAGATACGTCGGAGCGGTTACGTTTCCATTGGCGGAGATGGTACATCGTTGGATCGAGATTCCAGAGTTCTGATCTTCATCTGTTTTACCCTGTGCAGTGATTGTATTGTACTGCTTCGGAAGCGGTTGACGCGGCCGGAAGTTGCAGTCCTGAAAAACAACGGCGGCGTTTCCGAAGATGAAATCAATTGTTCCGGTGACGTCGCAGCTGCGGTAGAATTGGCGATTGGAGTGAGGGTAGAGAGTATCTTGGTAACCATCGAATGAACATCGATAGTAGACTGAGAGATCAGATCCTGATCGGAAGGCCACCGCTTGTTGCTTCTCTGGTCCAGCGGTGTTTATGATTCCGACGTCTCTCATTATGAATCCTTTGCCTTGAATTGCTGCGTAGAGAGGGGGTAAAAACGTAACTTAATTTTCAGAATTAAAGGGTTGTAATAGTAATTTAAAAAAAAATATTACCAACCTACAAAAAACTAGATTTTGTCAGTTCTTCTTTTAAAATGTGAAGTACTAGTCATATATTATATAAACTTGGGAAAATAATGTAAGAAAAACAGAGTGAGTTACCGAGCGTGGCCGTCAAATAGGTGCGAACACCGTCGACGTAATTCTTGCTGCCGGAAATAATGGTCTTTTCTTTGCCGTCGCCGTATATCATAACATTCGATTTGCTCTTATCAATAAGCACATTCTCTATATAAGTGCCGGATTTCACGTATATGACGAACTTTGTTTTCCCCTTTTTCGGCACTCTAGCCACAGCTTCGTTCACCGTTTTCACGTCACCGGAACCATCCGCCGCAACTGTCACGTTAGGCGTTAAGTTTTTTGCCTCAAGTAACCGTCTCACATTTGGTCTAACCCAATTGGGAAACGAATTGAGGAGTCGTCTCCGATGAATTGGGATACCGAAATCGCGTAATGTTGAGAGAATCTTGGCGACGATCGCTAAACTGTTGCTTGTATATATAGTAGAGTTTAGCATTGAGGTTTTGAGATTCTTTGAGATTGTTGAATTCACGTATTTGGTATTATTGTATTGGCTTAGTTCCTCTAGTGCGTCAAAACACGTGTCGTGATATGTTAATGCGGCACTAAGCCAAGTCTTGAGATCGTCGATCTTCGATGAATTCAGAATCTTCTTCCCGTCTCCGACTTCCATGGCGGAAATCGTCTCGTTGACTTGATCAATCGCTTCGTCCAAGACATCTTCGCAAACACCCAGCGCTGATTTGATTCTCTCATCATCTGTCTCTTCCGCGAGCTTTTTCGGTAAACCGGAAATTGAATTGAGTTCGTCAACCACCACTTTTAGAGACAGCTTGAACAAAATCACCGGATCCGTCGTGTTTGATGATGGAATCTTCGAGATGCTTGAGATACAAGAAGTAGGGTAACGAGTCACGCTACATACAGTTCTTAGAGAAGCGGCTGGAGTCAACTGTGGAATCGAACTCGGTATTGCTTTAGGCGTATTGTTTTTCCGGTTATGAACAGCGACGGCGATGACTGAGCCAATTATCATCGAGACCAGAACAATAATGGAGATGCCAACAAAAATCAACCGCGTACGAGTCTTTCTCTTCAACGCTAAATTTTGCGCTTCATCCACTTTTCCATAGCCCTTGATTGACTTCACAGTATCCATAAAACCCAATTTCAGAATCAAACTCGATTTCTAGGGTTTTAATTATTTTATTTTTTTCTGGTGTTTCCTCGAACAATTTTTTTGAAAATGTTATTTTAATGTCAATGTGTTAGTAGCCCGTTTATATTAAAAGTGGTAGAATGTGAATATTTAATTTTAAGGTGACGCACAAATTCTGAGATGCATCTTAAGGAAATGTGTGTATAAATGTTCCATTAGGATTAGGAATGTCCAGCTTCGTGGTGTTCTGTCACTAATTAATTCGTAAATCAATCACAAATTGATATTACTAAAAATCACTCTTGAATTATTAGGTAGTTTCCTTTCATAGTTTTCACCAGATTATGATTGAATATCGTATTATTAATGCAAAGTATTCGACCAACTGGTTTAGTTATAATCGCGAGAAATAACATTAATAATAATATTTATTAAAAGAGTTTTTCCATAAAAATAAAAGAATTTTTCATTTGAGAAATTATAAATGAGAGTTTCAAAAATTTGGAGGAATTCTCTGAATAAAAAAATATTAAATTTTATTTTATTATTTTAATTTTTGTTTAAGCAACTTTTGCAAGAAACTCTTACTACAGATGCTCTTAGCTCCGAATTACATCATTAATAATGTTTTTAGTCTTTCACGTCAAAGTCCAAATGTTTGTTCTTTTTTCTGTATACATCTTAACTTAAATGATATATTCCCTTGTAACCCATAGAAACTAAAACCAATCCTACAGAGATGTACTAATTACAAACCATTAAAGTTTTACTTAAAATCATTCCACCCAATTAACAAGTCTAGTAATAAAAGGAGAAAATTGCTATTTAAATACTCAAATTACATTAAAAAACTAAAATAATATCAAAATTAATGTTTTGCTGTTATAAACTTCAGAAATCAACGTCATTTTTAATATCGGCTTTAGCCATCTATAACAAAAACGGAAATGATGTTAAATGTGTTAAACCTTAATATGAAACGACATATTTTAGGTACGCTAACTAATATTTTTACGGTTCACATAATTTTTTTTTCAACAAAAGAATATAAACTGAACTATGATTCAAACTAATTTAAATATGAATTATCTACAAACTCCACAATTGGTGCTTCTCGTTTTTTTCTCTCGCATGATAACGAAAAAAGTATTGAACCACATAGTTTTTACTTAAAATAGCAAAAAATCAGTCTTGTTTCGATTTGTCTCCTTTTTTCCAACATGTTTTATGTTATTTCGGAAAAGTTGCGGTGAAGAAGAAGCTTTTTGAGGTCCGCTTGTGATGAGATGCGACCATAATGCCTCAGTCCAGTGAACCCCAATGATGAGAAGCTGAGCTTCCTACAGATAGTTAGCAATGGAGATACTGTTTCACCTTCTTGCTGAAAAGCAAAAAATATGATAAACCTAGAGATTTATCCATGAAAATAGAAGAAGAAAAAGAGATAGAAGAAGAAGACATTATTAGTAATACAGCTCATGTAAAACCCACTTTGCCTTTGACTAACACAATAACAAATGAAAACCAAAAAGAATCGAACCCCAACAATTCATCCCCATATCAGCAACGGCTATTAACGCCTGTGTATGAGAATAACAGAGAAAAAGAAGAGAAGATGACGATCACTACATGTACAAACGCCGCTGAGAAATTGAAACCAGAAATGCGTTTGAGGTTTTGGACTCTTGTGAATAGGTAGGGTTTTAAATCTTACTCTCATGTGTATAAATACTTATCAATAATTTAGAGAAATCAAAAATACAAAAAGTTTCAGTTTTTCCTATTTCTAGTTTTTGCCATCATATTATTAGAGCCATGGATTCAAAAACCTTGGATTTTTACTCTCATCATACTCTGAACATCTCCAACTGGGTCACTATCAAACTCATAGAACCAAAGTACATTTCTTGGAAGTCATAGTTTGAGTCTCTCCACCCAAGACAAGGTGATAGAAGTTTTTTTTTGCTATTTCTATCAAATCAATTGAGCATAGTGGTAAGTAGATGAGAATTGTCGAACCAAATACTCATAGATGCTTATAAACAACCTATCTACTACTAGATCTTAATCAAAGCAACCTACCATTCTGTCACTATGATAGATTGTGATATTTAGATGAGCTTGCAAACTAGAGAATATGACGAAATACACAAAAAGACAAAATAAGAACAGAATTTAAATGATCAAAACAGAGAAATAACATAAAAACAGAGCACAACAATTGCAATAAGATAGAAATTAAACTAAAGGCAAGGATCTAGAGGATAGGGAGGTTGATCTGCGATAAACTCGCTGATCCCAACTCGCCGAACTCTTTTGAACGATCTCTAGACTAGGACTAGATTAGATCGATCCGCTCTCGCAGTGAAGACCCATATCCAAATCGGCTGATCCATTATAGCCCTAGCCGCAATTAGACCGAATCAGAAGCATTAAGCTTAGCGTAACTCGTCTAACAGCCTACCCACATGCTAGATCTCTCTTCGGCGGATCAAGCCATCACTAACTAAGCACTTTGTCTCCGTTCCCATCGGTGCTAGCCTTAGCTCACGGTCCAAATCAGATCTCTCTTAATCAGGGTGATATCAGTATTAAGCTTGGCCTAGTTAGAAGAGATCGGAGTTCAGATCATGGCTAGAACGGCGAGGGAATCAACAGATTTACCTCCGATCACCCTATCCTCGAGATCCAATCGGATCTATTTACGCCTCATTGTGTGAGGTCAGAGGAGTAGAGTTGATCTAGATTGCAATAAACATAAATAGACTTAAATGAAATTGTAGAAAGTAAAGATGAAGAACAAGATGAACTTAAATCCTAAACTTCATATAAATTAAAGCATTAAACAAAGAGTACCATAACCAATACTAATCATAAAAGCAATAAAAGATAGAGAGATTTTTTCAGCTAAAAACAACATATGACTGATAAGAGAGGGATTAGAGAGTATTTATAGGGTTATTTGCATAACCTTAATGGTCAAACCGACTTAAGTTGGTCAACCAGGAATTTCTGCAGGTCTTGTCCTCGGAGTCCTTGCGCGAGCTTAGGCACCGAGGAGTGATTCTTGTCTTGGTCCTCGTGGGTTGAGACTGAGTAAATAATCTGAGTGTAATCCTTGCGGTGAAGAGATGATCTTCCCTCGTGATAGATAGGCCAAGGCTGGTGACTGAGGCATCTTTTTTTAAGTGTTCTGAGTAGTCCTCGCCCTGCGGTCCACGAGGTAGCTAATGTGTGTGATTTTTAATGGTTTTAGAGTCTTATTTTAGGTTGTTTTGCATCTGATTAGCTAGATTTTCCGTGCACTTAGGTCCGTTTAGGTTAGTTTTGCACTTTTTGCATTTGCATTTGAAGTTTTGGGTTTTATCTAGGAAAAGGAGCAAAAGGAGCAGAAAAGGAGCTAAAAATGGAGCTAAGAATGATTGGATCAGCTGCTAGTAAAAAGAAGTCTTTCAAACTTAGATCGCTGCCTCGCGGATCATAGGTGAGGACTGCTCGGAACGCTCAGGAAAAAATGCCTCAGTTACCAGCCTTAACCTATCTGTTGAAGGGAGAAACAAACCAATTACACTCGGACCATTCACTCGGCCTCAACCCCTGAGGGCGAATTTCAGAACCACTCCTCGGTGCCAAGCTCGCGCAAGGACTCGAGGACAAGATTTCTGGTTGACCGACTTAGGTCGGTTTGACCATTAGGGTTACGCAAATGACCCTATAAATACCCTTTAATCTCTATTTTAGCATTCTATCTGGTGTTTAGCTGAAAAACTCTATGTATATTTTTGTTGTTGCTTTCTTTTAAGTTGAAGGTACATTGTTGATTCCGATTTATGATTTAATGAATTAAGTTTGATTTGATCTTCATCTTTTGCTTTCTGTTCTTTATTCTATTGTTGTTTATGTTTATGCTGATGAGATCTACTTTGATCCTCCACTCTCAAGCCATGAGAAGTANACCATGAGAAGTGAGTAGATCCTTGTGGATCTCGAGGATAGAGAGATCGGAGGTGAAATCACCGATCCACTCGCCTTGCGAACAATGATCTGATCCGATCTCTTCTCACGTGGCCGAGCTTAAGGCTGATCTCTCCCTGATTAAGAGAGATCTGATTTGGGCTAAAACCTAAAGCTAGCGCTAAGGGAATTGGAGACCAAGTGCCATGTAAGTGATTGTTTGATCCACCGAGGAGAGATCTAGCATGTGGGTCGGCTATTAGATGTTTTGGGCTGAACTTTAAGCTTCTGATTCGGCATGATCGTGGCTAGCACTGTAATGGATCAGCCAGATTTGGAAAGGGGTCTTCACCATGAGAATGGGTTGATCTAGCTTATCCCAGTCTAGAGATCGCCTTATATAGCTTGGCAAGGTTGGATCGGCGAGTTTACCGCCGATCAATCACCTCCTATCCTCTAGATTTATGTTTCTTATCTTAGATTTATCTATTGTCATCATCTTGCTCTGTTATTTGACCATTTCTCTGTTTTTGCAAGTTTGGTTCTGTTTTTATTTTGTCTTGTAGCTTATTTTGTCCTATTTGCTAGATTGCAAGCTTTCATGAAAACATAGCCTATCTTTGTGACATATTGATAGGTTGCCTGGACTAGGATTTAATAGTAGGTAGATTGTTTGCAAGTACTTACTGAGTATTGGTTCAACATCCACTTACTTACCACTATGCTTCAATGATTTGATTCCATAGGTTAAAATCCTTGTTATCAAATTGGCGCCGTTGCCAAATCAGTTTTTACTTGTTCCAATTTATAATTTGCTAGTCTTAGGATCAGGTTTATTGTCATTACTATTCCAACTTGTCTATGTTTCACTTAGCTTGGACCTCTAAAGACCAAGCCTCAATCTTATTGACAAGTTTTTGTTTCTGTCTTTGCAGGCCTCACAGGTACCCTCGCCATTCGACACCGAGGCCAGCGACAGAACCCGCATCCTTGTTCCAACTCCTGCGAGTTGTATGAGTAATCAGTTCAGTTTCTTCGGTTGATGCACACACGGTCAAAAGGTTCCCAACACCTTCCACCACCCGCCGACGATATCAATCAGCTCACTCGTGAGATCTGATGAAGGCGCAGTACAATGCAGCAACCACAGTTAGATCTTGATAATTCTACACCGAGAACGATATCGGATGGTACTCTTTCATTGGTTAATGAGGCCGCCCACCAGGCGCGAGCACAGAACCCAGCTTGTCGTCCTCGCTGTATTGGTGCGAGCGACGCCCCAAGTACACATACAATTCGGAATAGAATCCAGCCACCAGCGATCCAAAACAACAATTTTGAGATAAAGAGTGGTCTCATTTCCATGGTGCAGAATAACAAGTTTCATGGTCTACCCTCGGAGGACCCCCTCGACCA
>OVBA01008956.1:0-11494 GCA_900406435.1 Lepidium aucheri | reverse complement strand
GGGCCGAGTTAAACTCTTCTAGTGCTCTAAAGCCTAGACCACCTTCGGATTACTCCCAAATTGTTGTTTAATTAGAGTGAAGAAAGGTTGAACGTCACTCATTTAAGTAGAGTTATAACGGCCCTACATGTCTTTAATAGACTTTTTTTTGTTGTTTTTACATTATTTTTAATTATTTAATTAATAATTTTTAATAAAAATTAAGTTTTTTTAATTACGTTTTTAGCTAAAACAACAAATAAATGGGGTTTTTGAACTTTTTGAACACCAACAAATATAAATAAACACCAACAACTTTTTGAACTCTATTAATCTCTGATTAAGAATTTGTTTTACTGAAAATTCATTTAAACGAAAAATTTATAGCCCTGAAATTAACAATACTCTCTAACTTTAAGGGGTTTAAAGGAAGATGGATTCTAATAGTTTTAGAAATCTTTATAAGATTTTAATATCCATTTAGAATTCACTATTATAAATTGATTTGAAAATCAATTAAAGTATATTTGAAATTTAAATTGATTGGTCGAAATCGAAACAAAATCTCCAGTTCATATATGAATTTTCGATGCTATAAAAGGCTAGTTTATTTTACTAACTACGGATCGAGATTAGGAAACATTATAAAGCTTGAAAATACATATATAATATAGCTAGTGATTTTTTTTTCATTTTGGACAGTATGGGACGACAATATTAACGACGTATCAATCATATCAAATTTGGGTACACTTAAAGGAAGATGGCAAAGTAGTAACACATGATCATTGGAAAGTTAATCAACCACTCAAAGAAGTTAATCATTTAATTGATGTTTTTCAATTGAATCCTTCCAAATATTTGATGTTATAGTTGCTCTCGACTGATCAGCATATTCCCTCTCTTACTTTTGGATTATCTTCACTACTATTGTCATTATTTTCTTTAAAAAATTCTTTCACTTATGTTCTTTTCATGATGATTATTTGTTTGATAGTACTTCCACAAACAATTATGTAGACAAGCACATGTAAGTAAAATATTCTTTGCTTGTGATTTCGTAAGGAATAAAATGATTAATATATGCTACTATTAAATTCTAATGTACCACACAAAAGTTATTACAAAACCGAGAATCAAACTGGAATGTTCTCTTCCCAACCTTAGTAGTCCTTCGGATGTAAATTACAGCGATTCGATGATCAGAACAAGCAAATGGTAAATACTGAATATTTGATGTCAGAAACCTCGCCAACCACTCATCATTCACCATGCCTCGATCAAGCCAACTCCATACATGATAATTATACCATCTACCACACCATGTCATGTTATCACCGTGATATGGTAAATCACGTAAACTACAAGTGTTAACCATATCACGAATGAACTGAAAAGACTATTCATCTTGGCGAACACAACCTCGAGTTTCAGCATTTGATAGAATATCATTGAAGTCTCCACATAGATACCAAAGTTCAAATCGTGTTAAAGATATTCATTGGACTTTTTCCCATAAAATGATGTCTTAAATGTCTTAGTGGATTACCATAAAAAAAGATAAATAAAAGAAAAATCAACTTTATTAATTTCACAAGCCATAAGCCTTTTGTCAACATAATTAAAGAAAACAAATACAAATTTTTTTCATAACATAGCTAGACCACCACTAAGGTCAAGGAAAAATATTTGACATTTACATAACCTAATTGTGCAGAAACATTTGAACCACATCATCAGATTTCTACGTGTATATCAGAAAGAGTATGTCAAACTGTCAGGGCCCCTTTCAAGCCCCAACAGTCTTAAAATGCTGTATTTATTATGAACCTAATGGCTTATGGCCCAGTGTACCTACGCCGTAGTTGTTTGAAGAAGAAGTATCACCGTCCATTGCACTTGTTCTCGTGCTGAGAATAGTCTTTGGTTGAAACCAGTTGCTAATGTTGATAACGTCTGAGTGACGGCAATGGCCTTTGTAAAACGAAGCCTCCGAATCATCAAGTTCCCTAATCTGGTTAAAGTCATAGCGAATAAGATTTGGCGGGGGTAGAAGAACACTTACATTGGGTGAAGAAGTCACCTTACGCTTCATAGAGTTTGTGTAATGGATTCATATCATCATCAGTTGCACCGGTTGAATGTGGTCTAGGATCACCAGTTTCATTGGTCTTGTTCCCATGAGAATCTATTCCTAAATCATCACTCGATTCAATAGGTTGATTGTCATCATCAGCATCATCAGATGATGTGCTGCAAGGAGATAACAATTCACAGGATTTCTCATCATGAGTAAGAGAACCACGGTGTCAACAGAAATTACGAAGCTTCTCGAGTTAGAACATTAACGTGTGTGAATCGGCACCAAGGAGAAAAAGAGAAGCGAAGGGGCGCGTTCGTGTCCCAGAGGAGACAAACTCAGACGAAGTCAATCAATACATAACTAGTTTCTATGAAATCATTTTCGATGAAATCATCTAAACATTGTCCAGTGTAGCAGATCATGCAAACCGTAAGAAACTAAAGAGAGATCCCTTTGATTTGGATCCAGAAAGGGATTGTTGTTGGGCCGTCAAGAGGCGTGTTCGGAGTCTAACGGTCCATAACCAACATCCATTCATTAAATGACCGTGGTCCTTTATGAAGGATCGTTGTGATTGATTCATCAGATCAAAATACAAACTGCACTGTCTTAGATGCCAGCAAGCTTCCAGTGGGTTCATCTGAAACACCCATTAACCTTGGCAGAATCTTCATCATCACAAGCAACATAAAGCGATTAGAAGAAGCAGATTCATCACAGAGATGGACTGCTGATGGAATTGCTTCATCAACAGTATTAGCATTGTCGTTTGATTCTATCAGCATTGTTAAACAGTAGAATAACGAAAATCCAAACATGTATCCGATGATGGAGAGATACACTGGATTTAATTAGAGTATGGATCGATAACAACCCCTTCCACGTCACGAGGAGGAATTGTTTTCACCCGCCGATAACCACCGTAAGTGGTTTCCGAAAGAATAGAAGAATTTCGTAGAGAATATTCTGTACAAGTCTAGAGAGAAGGCTAAGCATACTCTCTCTCATGATTTTTGACGACAAATAACTTATTATTTATATAATCTAAGGTAGTCATCGGTGAATATTAATTCAAATTATAGTACAAAAATTAGAATGTGCCCTTAATAATATATAACACTACTAGAAAAAGGTATTTTTAGCGTCTGCGAAAGGTATGAGAAGATATGTTAGCAATTTATAAACGTTCTATCATCGCCTGACATAATAAATCAAACACTTTAGATAGAAGGTTTTTATACTGTTATCAATTGTCATATAATATAGTATATTGTTAAGAGTAATTTGAACACATATACAAAACAAAAGGTTAAATTAGGTAAGTACTACTGCTCTAAATCCTACATAAAGTTATGCAAAGTACGACCATTTTACCTCTACAATCTATCTTTCGTTTGATTCTCTTCTTTCTCACTCTCTTTCTCTTCTCTTCCTCTTTTCCCTCACAGTCTTGTTCTTCTCTTCATCTTCTCTCCCAGTTATTTATTCTCCAACTCTTCTCTCTAACTACAGGAAATGCCGAATTACGTAGGTCTCTATTTAGTTGATCGGTTGAGTTTGGCATTTGTAATCTTAAACAACAAGTACATAGTTCCAGTTTTACGCATCACAACTTACGCCTTTTGAATCGTCACACAAAAATGGCATATTGGGATAGAGGAACAATTAATAATCAGGTGTATTCAACATCACACGAAGCAATCTCGTTTTCTAATCACAGTAAAACACGTAATAATTATCTCACACAGTGGACAGTCACGAGAGAGGAAGAACAGTGAAGAATATTTAAGCGATGGTGATGGTTTCTCATTCTAAGGGTTTAGATTCCGGAGAGGAAATGAGAATCGTAAAGAGAATAATGAAGTTTGAAGACTTACCTGATTATTTGTAAGATACAAACTTCCTCTGGTGTCGGTGAATATTTTAGGAATTTCTTGTGTACACTATTTAAATATCTGCTTTGTTAGGCAAATAACCTAGAACGGAAAAGATTGATAAGCTAACAAGAACGTTGATAAAGTTGAGACTTGTTTGAAGAAGTAGAACGTTACATAGACAATTCCAGAAACAACATATAATAAATGGAGCACACAGAGAATTAACGAGTTCAACCATATCTTGTGTAGATACTGCCTACATCTCGACGAGACATTGTCCCAGAATCCACTAGAACACGAACAAGAATTACAACTGAGTTACAAGAGATAATGATCCTCACAATCACTCACCAACCCCTTGTGATGAGGACATCAAACCGGTTGAACCAAGCCGGCCAATGACCAGAGCTAGAGAACGCAAGCTTAGGGAACAACTAGGAGAAGCTGTGGCTGACATCTTGAGCAAGGAAGATGATGCTCCTTCACCGGACCGCACAAAGATCGACAAGAGCCATATTGAAGTCTTTTCAAGAAGTGTGGAGAAGGCCAAGAAATCAAGCCAAGACCCAGCAACACGTCAAGAGGGGAACCAAGAAATTCAAGACCTTCAAGTAGCTGTTCAAGAAGACAAAGAACCGTCAAGACTTGAGCTGGAAGCAACCAACAAGGCTTGGCCTTTCATTCGGTCCAACAAGGTATGTTTTGTGTCCAATATAAATGTTTATGCAGGTCCACCAAGCGCAATGGCTCCAACACCTTAGACTAGAGAGTCTTAGAGTCCATAGGCTTTTATTTTCGTTTAATAAAGTGGACCAAGGCATCAACTTTTGAAGCAAGGCCACAACCGAACTCTAAGTTAGCCTTTTATAATTTTGTTTCTTATTTGTTTGCTAATGGGCTGCGATCCATATTTATTTGTTTTGTTTTGAGTTGAGTCAGCCTTAGGGCTAGCTGATATAACCATTTATAAGGTCCCCTTGCAGCCGTGTAACATTCAACTTTTGTCATCAATAAAGATCAAACTTTCTTCTATAGAAAACCTAGCCGTTAGAGAGCTTAGCCGCTTGTCTAGAGGTTCAAACCACACTAAGAGATCTTGAGAGGATTCCCCTTGATCGAGAGTGTGTTGAGTGTATCAAGAAGCCGACCATACTTCTTGTGGATCACTCCTCAATCCGCCATTTTTCCACCAATTGCAACATCTTATCAAGGGAAATACACACGGTTTCCTTTGATTAAGATCCATTCCCATCAACCTTAGAGAAGCACCTTGAGGCGTGTATCATTTTGGTATCAGATGCGAAGGTTTCCTAGAAGGTTGTATCTATCCTTCTTTCGTTTTTATCTCGTTTTTATTTTAATATTTGCTTCATCGTTATCGCATAGGTTGCTAGATTTGATTTCCAATTTGAATCAACCATTTTTTGCTTAGACCCGAGTTAGAACTTGTTTATGACAGCTAGGATTCTTAGTTTTCTATTGTAGAAGACAAGAAAAATAGTTGCTTGATCTATAAAAATTGTGTAGGGTGAAAGATTCGTGTTGTTTCCTTAATTATTCTTTTTATTTTCATGTTTTCCATTTCTCACGTTTTACCTTTTACAAAAAAAAAGAAAAGAAAAGTAACTACTTCATTTTTTTCGTGTGTAGGAAGCATGGATAACCAAGATAATGTTCTAAGCATAGCTGAAACATTGGCTCAACTCCAAGCCCAACTTCAAGCCATCAACACACGCATGGATCGCTTGGAGCCGAGATCGGGAAACACCCGTGTGTCCGTACAGTTGCGGAACGATGAGACCGATGCATATCGAGATGAAGAATTTGATCCAGACCTAGATGATCCACCACTTAGACATCGTACCACACGAGGAAGAGATCCATATCACCGTGGACGCGAGCGGGATGATCCGGTACGTACCAACATCGATCCAAAGCTTACCGCACCAACGTTTGCCAGTAAGATTGATCCGGAAGCATATCTTGATTGGGAGAAAAGAATGGAGTACATTTTTGAGTGCTACCATTATGCTGACCATAAGAGAGTGAGCTTTGCTGCTGCTTAACTCACGGACAACGCCTTGTCATGGTGGGATCATGACATGACCAAACGTAGACGCCATCACTACAACCAAGTAACCACTTGGGAAGAGATGAAGTTTAATTTGAGAAAAAGGTATGTTCCTCCTTATTTCCATACAAACTTACAGAAAATGTTTCGTAAGTTGGTGCAGGGAAATAGGTCCGTGGAGGAATACTTTGAAGAGTTTGAGAGCTTGAAGAATCGGCTAGAAACCGAAGAACCGGAGGAGACTATTATGGCTCAATTCTTGGATATTCTATAAGACCAAATAGCTAGAAAAGTGGAGAGGTAGCCATATCATGAGTTGAGGGAGTTGCTTCACTTTGCCATACAAGCTGAGCAGCACATCAAGAGAAAGACAGCTGCATCCAACCGCACCAAGAACAACAACTCTTGGACCGCACCCGCCACTAGGCCGCAAGACAAAGGCAAAGCTATTGAGGAAGATAGTCGTTACAAGAAAGCTGATCAAGAACCAGCTAAGAGTCAAAGACCTGAGGTTAGTAAAGTTTTAGTTGCTACTAGAACTCATGACATTGTGTGTTTCAAGTGTCAAGGTCGCGGACATATGGCTAGAAAGTGTCCAAATCGAAGGACAATGATTGTCACCAATGGAGGAGGGTATGAATCACAAGATGAGGACGAGATGAAGGTAGATGAAGCAGTAGGAGAGGTTGAGGAGACTGTAGCCTATCCGGACGTGGGAGAACTCCTTGTAGCTCGCCGCGTTCTTAGCTCTATGGTTGTACCGGATGAAACCACAAAAAGAGAAAACATCTTCCACTCGAGATGTACCATAAGTGGCAAGGTATGTAGTCTCATTATGGATAGTGGTTCATTTACTAACGTGGCTAGCAAGTCTTTGGCTGAGAAATTAGGTCTTACCACGACAAAGCATCCACGAACGTACTACTTGAGATGGCTCAACGGCAAAGTAGAGATCAAGGTCTCGGAACAAGTGACCGTTCCGTTCAGTATTGAAACATACCAAGACCAGGCACTATGTGACGTAGCTCCCATGCAAGCTGGACACCTCCTACTTGGCAGACCGTGGCAGTTTGACAAAGAGGCCCTACACAATGGCCGCACCAACTTCTACTCGTTCGTGCATGAGAAACGTAAGTATAGTTTGGCACCTTTAACACCAGACCTAGTGCATGATCTTCAAATGAAGATGAGTCAGTCCACCAAGGTAAGTAAACCTTCTCTCTTTGTGGCTCCGAGTGTTATAGAGAAAGCCTCGTGTGCCAAGCAAACCGTGCTACTAATGCTCTTCAAAGAGAATGTGTGTCTTGAGATGTCTTGTGCAGATTTGCCACCAAGGATCCGTGAGCTCTTAGAGCAATTTAAAGACGTGTTTCCATAACAGACACCAGCTGGTCCACCACCTATCCGAGGCATAGAACATCAAATCGACTTTGTTCCCGGTGCAGCACTACCAAACCGTGTGGCTTACCACATCAATCCGCAAGAAGCTAAAGAACTACAGCGACAAGTTCAAGACCTATTGGACAAAGGATACATGCGTGAGAGCCTTAGTCCATGTGTTGTTCCAGTATTGCTCGTGCTAAAGAAGGATGTACCATAAAGGATGTGTGTGGACTGTCGTGCAATCAACAACATCACCATCAAGTACCGCCACCCCATTCCACGTTTAGACGACATGCTAGATGATTTTCATGCAGCCGCCATATTCTCCAAGATAGATCTCAAGAGTAGTTATCATCAAGTTCGCATGAAGGAAAGTGATGAGTGGAAGACCGCCTTCAAAACCAAACAAGATTTGTATGAGTGGCTTGTGATGCCGTTTGGACTCACCAACCCGCCAAGCACATTCATGAGACTCATGAACTAAGTCTTAAGGGCTTACATCTGTAAGTTCATTGTGGTACACTCTGATGACATTCTTGTTTATAGTTCATGCTTGTCCGATCACTTAATGCACCTTAAGCAAGTACTAGAGACTCTTTGTCAAGAAACCCTCTATGCAAACCTTAAGAAGTGCACATTTTGCACTAATGAGCTTGTGTTTTTATGTTTTGTCATAAGTTCACAGGGAATTCGTCTAGATCAAGAAAAGATCAAAGCTATTGAAGAATGGCCAACACCAACATCAATCGGTCATGTAAGGAGTTTTTACGGCTTGGCAAGCTTCTACCGGCACTTTGTCAATAACTTTAGCACCATAGTTGCTTCTCTTACAGCCGTGATCAAGAAGGATGTTCCATTGAAATGGGGGAAAGCACAAGAGAGAGCCTTCTCCGAGGTGAAGTCAGGCCTCACCAAGGCTCCGGTTTTGGCTTTGCCAAATTTTGAGAAGACTTTTGAAGTGGAGTGTGAGGTTCCGGGTTGGGAATTGGAGCTGTGGTTTCTCAAGACAAAAGACCTATAGCTTACTTTAGTGAGAAGCTAAGTGGAGCCACTCTCAACTACCCAACATACGAAAAGGAGTTATATGCATTGGTTCTAGCCTTAGAAGTTTGGCAACACTATCTACTAGCCAAAGACTTTGTGGTTCACACCGATCATGAGACTTTGAAGCATTTGAGGGGTCAGACCAATTTTAAGAAGAGGCATGTAAGGTGGTTAGAATTCGTGGAGACATTTCCCTATGTGATAAAATATAAGAAGGGAAAGGAGAATGTAGTTGTGGATGCTTTATCTAGACGGCCCAACCTTATCACCATCATGGACGCCAAGGTTTTAGGATTTGCGTTCATCAAGAACAACTACATTGAGGATCCAGACTTTGGTACATTTATCAAGCTTGCAACAAAGAAGCTTTTGGGTCTTACTACATCCATGAAGGGTACTTGTTCCAAGAAAAGAGGCTGTGCATACCGGAAGGATCAATGGGGGACTTGATACTTAGAAAAGTGCATGGCAGAGGACTTATGGGACATTTTGGTGTTGACAAGACTCTAGCCATGGTGACCGAGCATTTCTTTCGGCCATACTTAAAGAGAGATGTGGAATGGCTGTACATCAAATGTGTAACATGTTTCAAGGCCAAAGCTAAGTCTCATCCTCATGGTCTATATCTTCCTTTACCTATTCCTAATGCTCCTTGGGAGGATATTTCTATAGACTTTGTTATAGGTTTGTCGAAGATCAAGCACAAGGATTCAATCTTTGTTGTAGTGGATCGCTTCTCAAAGATGGCTCACTTCATACCTTGTGACAAGACAAATGATGCATCACAAATAGCTGACCTTTTATTCAAAGAAGTGGTGTGTCTACATGGATTTCCAAGAACAATTTCCTCCGATCGAGATGCCATATTCATGAGCCACTTTTGGAGGACTTTGTGGTGAAAACTAGGCACCAAATTGCTCTTTTCAACCACTTTTCATCCTCAGACCGACGGCCAAACTAAAGTGGTAAACCGTACTCTAGGTAGTTTACTTAGAGCTACGGTCGGTAAAAACTTAAACAATTGGCTTTCATGTTTACCTATGGTTAAATTTACTTATAACCGAGCTAATCATTCTTCTTCTAAGTTTTCACCATTTGAAGTAGTGTATGGTTTCAATCCTTTGACACCCATGGACTTTACACCACTTCCTCCACACCATTACCTCGATAAGGACGCAAGTGCCAAAACCGAGCTGATCCGCAAGCTACATCTCAATGTCAAGGAGAATTTGGAGAAGAAGGCAGAAGCAATCAAGCAAAGAGAGGACAAGAGGCGCAAGGCTGTGATATTCAGACCGGGAGATTGGCTTTGGTTACACATGCGTCCAGAGCGGTTCCCGAACAAGCACAAGTCCAAGCTCTCGCCACGTTGTGATGGACCGTTCCGAGTACTATAACCGATCAACGACAATGCATACCGCTTGGAGCTGCCAGGTGAGTTCAACATTTCTTCAAGTTTTATTCTTGCTAATCTCTCTCCTTTCCATGTAGACGATGACGATGCACCCATGATGGAGTATCTTCAAGAGGGAGGGAATGATGAGAACATCAGGCCGGTTGAACTAAGCAGGCTAATGACGAGAGCTAGAGCACACAAGCTTAGGGAACAACTAGGAGAAGCTGTGTCTGACGTCTTGAGCAAGGAAGATGATGCTCCTACTGCGGACCGCACAAAGATCGACAAGAGCCATATTGAAGTCTTTTCAAGAAGTGCGGAGAAGGCCAAGAACTCAAGAAAAAACCAAGCCACACGCCAAGAGGAGAACCAAGAAATTCAAGACCTTCAAGTAGCTGTTCAAGAGGACCAAGAACCGTCAAGACTTGAGCTGGAAGGAACCAACAAGGCGTGGCCTTTCATTCAGTCCAACAAGGTATGTTTTGTGTTCAATATAAATGTTTTTGCAGGTCCACCAAGCCCAATGACTCCAGCACCTTAGACTAGAGAGTCTTAGAGTCTATAGGCTTTTATTTTTGTTTAATAAAGTGGACCAAGGCTTTAACTTTTGAAGCAAGGCCACAACCAAACTCTAAGTTACCATTTGATCATTTTGCTTCTTGTTTGTTTGTTAATCGGCTGCGACCTATCTTTTATTTGTTTTGTTTTAAGTTGAGTTGGCCTTAGGGCTAGCCGATAGGATCATTTATAAGATTACCTTGCAGCCGTGTAACATTCAACTTTTGTCATTAATAAAGATCGAACTTTCTTCTGTAGAAAACTTAGCCGTTAGAGAGCTTAGCCGCTTGTCTAGAGGTTCAAACCACACTAAGTGATTTTGAGAGAATTCCCCTTGATCAAGAGTGTGTTGAGTGTATCAAGAATCCGACCATACTTCTTGTGGATCACTCCTCAATCTGCCACTTTTCCGCCAATGGCAACATCTTATCAAAGGAGGTACACACGATTCCCTTTGATTAAGATCCATTCCCATCAACCTTAGAGAAGCACCTTGAGGCGTGTATCACCTTTTTACATACTCTGTTTCACCTAGAACTACCGTTGTGTTTACACTCAAGCATAAACAAGCATTTGCTCTAATTTTTCTTCGACTTGTGTGTTGTTTATACAGCACACGACTCTCTTGCCATCTTCTTCTTTTCTTTTTTCCTTGTCTTATTTCATCTTCCATGATTTTTCTTCCTTTTATAAGCAAAACCCTTTGTAGCAACCAACTTCTTTTGTCTCTAAAAGCACCAACTTAAGTAGATAAAGTCTTTTTGATTAAGTCTAATCAACTCTAGACAAAACCAATTTTTGCACTTTTTACTTTTGTGTCAGCACAAAAGACAACTCTTAAGTGTGTTCTTTAAAGACTAACATTACATATTTTAACGACACAAAGGTTCCTCATTTGCTGTCATACATCCTCTCTATAATGCCTAGGGATAGTGATGAATTTTCCTTCAAGATTAATGATNAATTCAAGTTCAACACATTTTTAGTAAAGCCTTGGGCGGACCTTACACTTAACCATTTCAAGTTCCATATTTCACTAGGTCAAAAGTCGATTTCAAATGAAAAGTGACAAGCCCAAACATTCATAATTAAAGACGGTTCCA
>OVBA01008955.1:0-11494 GCA_900406435.1 Lepidium aucheri | reverse complement strand
GGAGTCAGATATCAAAACTGAGCTAATTGCTTTTCTGAAAGAAAACAAAAACACATTTGCATGGGCTAAAAGTATCAAAGTCACCTCGCATGAGCTAAAAGTCGACCCAAAGTACAAACCAGTCAAACAAAAGCGAAGAAAGCTCGGCCTAGAAAAGGCAGCTGCAGTTAAAGAAGAAGTGCAGCGGTTGCTAAAAAATAGGTCAATTAAAGAAGTAAAATATCCCAACTGGTTGGCTAATCCAGTAGTAGTAAAAAAGAAAACTGGCAATTGGAGAATGTGTGTGGGCTTCACAGATTTAAATGAGGCCTGCCCAAAGGATAGTTATCCCCTACCTCATATAGATCGAATTGTGGAAGCAACCGCAGGACATAAATTGATGTCGTTTATGGACGCCTTTTCAGGGTACAACCAAATATTCATGCACCCCGATGACCAAGAAAAAACTTCCTTCATAATGGACCAAGGAATATATCGTTACAAAGTAATGCCTTTCAGACTGAAAAATGCAGGAGTGACTTATCAGCGATTGGTAAACAAAATATTAGCTGAACAAATAGGAAATATCATGGAAGTTTACATCGACGACATGCACGTATAAAGCATGGTCTCAAAGGACCACGTCAAGCAGCTCCGAAGGTGTTTCGAAACCTTAAACCAATATAATATGAAGCTTATCCCATCGAAGTGGTCCTTTGGGGTCACTTCGGGAGAATTCCTCGGATACCTCGTCACAGAAAGAGGTATCGAAGCAAATCTGAAGCAAATAGACGCTCTACTAAGCCTTACCACACCGAAAACAAAAGATGTTTAGTCTTTAACCGGAAGAATCGCGGCACTAAATAGATTTATCTCAAGATTAACCGATAAGTGTCTGCCTTTCTACAAATTTCTAAAAGGAAAGCAAGTAGGGGGAAAATTACAATTCAAATGGAGCAAAGAATGTCAGAATGCCCTGTGCGAGCTAAAAAAATATCTTGCTGAACCACCCATCCTGGCAAAGCCAATGACCGGGGAACCGCTGTACCTCTACATTGTAGTCTCAGATTCAGCCGTGAGCGGTGTGATTGTCCAAGCTGACGGAAACGAGCAAAAGCCAATTTACTATGTAAGCGCGATGCTTGTCGGAGCAGAAGTGAAATACCCAATCGAAGAGAAGTTAGCGCTAGCAGTCATCACTTCGGCATGGAAGCTCCGACCCTACTTTCAATCCCATCCGATAGTAGTAATGACCTCCCAGCCTCTTAGAACAATCTTGCACAACCCTAGAAAATCGGAAAGACTAGTAAAATGGGCTATCGAACTCAGTGAATACGACATTGAGTATCGAATTCGGACGAGCATTAAGTCTCAAGTCTTGGCCGATTTTGTTGTGGAGTTAGCTCGAAACAGCGAGATTGAGCTAACCCCAAGCAAAAAATCGAAATTGCACGTTGACGGAGCATCACCAAAGCAAGGAGCAGGAATCGGCATACGAATTATTTCCCCGATGGGTGAGGTTATTGAGCAATCCTTTCGGCTATGCTTTCACGCATCAAACAACGTTTCAGAGTATGAGGCGTTGATAGCCGATTTAAGATTGGCCGTAAGCCTCAGGATAAAAGAACTAACAGCTCACATGGACTCACAGCTTATCTCGAGTCAGGTAAAAGGAGAATACGAAGCAAAAGATCAAATGATGAACGTATACAAAGATCTCGTAAACAAAGTAATCAAACACTTCAATATCTTTAAGCTCAATAAAATCCCGAGAGGAGACAATACTGCGGCCGACGCCCTTGTAGCATTAGCCGTGACTTCTGATCTAGAAACCAAAAGGATAATACCCGTCGAGCATATTAAAAGACCAAGCATCGATCAAAAAACAATAATGGTAATCGATCGCACTTCAAACGATGGAGACGGTGTGGTTGATGGAAGCGAGCTCATTTCCATCATGGAAGATTGGCGTGACCCAATTCAACGCTATATACGAGCTGGAGAGCTGCCCCCAGATAAGTGGGAAGCTCGGAAGCTGAAATTGCAAAGCGCGAGATACACAATAATAAGTAACCAACTTTATAAGAGGAGCATATTCGGCCCCTATTTGAGATGTGTGAGCAAGGAAGAAGCAGCTGAAATCCTAAGCCAAATGCATGAAGGAAGTTGCGGCAATCATGCGGCAGGACAAGCCTTAGCGATTCGGATCAAGAGACAAGGACACTTCTGGCCAACGGTAGTCTCTGACTGCGAGATGCACTCTCAGAAGTGCCAGAAATGCCAAAGACATGCACCAATGATTAATCAACCAGCCGAGCTCTTTAGCTCGACGAAAATCCTGTATCCGTTCATGAGATGGTCAATGGATGTGGTAGGGCCGTTAGAACCATCCGGACTGTGGCGAGTCTGTTTCCTTCTCGTCCTAACTGACAATTTCTTCAAATGGGTAGAAGCAGAAGCGTATACGAGCATAACTAGGACCCAAGTGTCAGAATTCTTATGGAACAACATAGTGTGCCGTCACGGACTCCCAAGTGAGATAATAACTGACAATGGAATGAACTTAACTTTGAAACCCGTCAAGAAATTTTTTGAGAAATGGAAGATAAAACTGTTGACTTCGACCCCACGTTACCCGCAGGGGAATGGTCAGGCCGAGGCAACGAAACAAACAATTTTAAGTATACTCTAAGAGCACCTCGAGTCAAAGAAATCGATCTGGTACACTGAGCTCAATGGTGTGCTCTGGGCATACCAAACATCACCAAGGCGAGCCACCGGAGAAACCCCGTTTTCATTACTATACAAAGTAGAGGCCATGGTGCCAGCCGAAACTTTGGTCCCGAGTTTGAGAAGGACTAAAGCCCCAGAAGCAGAACACGAAAATAGCAAGATGCTCGAACACATGGTGAACTTGATTGAAGAAAAGAGAGATCAAGCTAATGTAAGAATGCAAAATTACAAAAACGTCATCTCAAGGTTCTATAATTTAAAGGTAAATTTGAGAAGGATAAATACGGGCGACTTAGTACTAAGGAAAGTTTTCGAGAATACTCGCGAGCTTAATGCTGGAAAACAGGGAGCTATGTGGGAAGGTCCATACCAAGTAGAAGAGAAAGTCTGACCAGGGGTGTATAAGATAAAAAATATCGACTCCAGGAAAATGGAAGCAAGGCCTTGGAACGTCATGAATCTAAAAAAATTCTATTTATAGAGGGAAAAGTCGAAGATGAACGAAAACATAAAAAGGAACTACGTAAGGCTTGATCCCCTTCTTTAGGGGTACGTATGCAGCTTGTAAGTGCAAGTGCAACCCAAAAAAAAATGACAAATATTAAACCTTAAAAAATTTTAACTACCAAAAAAACGTAGCATTCAAACATGAAAAGTTTAAAAGACAGAAATGTTAAAATAAGAGTCGATTCAAAAGAAATGGAATGACGAAATCCCTAGACTATTTCTTCATTGCACTCATAATCTAAAACTTCTTCATACTCAGCTTTGCCTTCGGCATGAAGCTCGTTAATCTCCGCCGTCTCTTTCTCTAAATTTAGCGTGTTGCTTCGAACCCTGGTCAAAAGAGCGAGGTTGGCCATGGCTTCACGGACTTTCAGTTTGCCAGATATCGCTTTGCTTTTCCTCTTCCATTTGTTGGCAAAAGAGACCTTAGCCCGACGGAGGGAAGCGATAGCAAAGTCTCTTTGAGCCTTAACGCAATTAAGCTCGGAATCGAGGTTCTGGTTGACCAAGGTAGCAGAATTGAGTTGCTTACGGAGCTCCTCATTCTTCAAAATCTCGTCTTCAAGTTTCCGAGCTAAATCACGACCCTCGAGCTCGGAGCTTTCCGCCTTGGATTTTTCTGCAAAACACAACTCCTCAAAGCGTCTGCGCTCCTTTTCTTCCTCGGACAGAGCCTCTCCCTTGGCAAGAGACTGAGCGTAGGCTTCATCTCGTTCCGTCTTGGCATTCCTCATTTCTTCCTCGTGAAGAGCTGTAGTCTCTTCAAGACATGTCCTAAGGTCGGCACAAAGCTCGGCCGCCCATTCACACGTACGTCTCTCCACGGCGTCTATGTATTTGTTCCTCATGTACACACTCTAAAAGAGGATTGATAATAAGAAGTGACAGCTGAATGAGTATTATAACTCAGTCACTAACCAAATAGGAAAAGGTACAAAAGTGTTAGAACGAAAGAAGTACCTTGACGTCAGCATTAGCCATCTCCTTGTACTCTATGCCAAAGATCATAGCCGCAACTCAAGGAATAGCCATCTCCAGGGATCTAAATTTGAGCAGTACCTCGCGTGGATCCTGCTTGTTTCCCGAATGACCACAGGTCGAACACCCGCCGAAGTGCCAGGAGCTGAGCTCCGAGGTGCCAAAAAAAGTGGAGCACTCCTGTCTTCTTGGAGAAGGCTCGCTTTGTAGTGAGTGCTCACCGCTAACGCATCCAAAACTCGAGTCGGAGTGGGGACAGGGATCGTTATCTGCAATTATAATCGAAACAAGATAAGCATCCCATATTAAAGGCATTAATAAAAATAATAACAATAATAAATGAAGATAACCTGAGTAGAATGAAGAAGCGACAAAACAGGAACCTCAACCAAGCTCGAGGCAGGAGCTACCGTGGAATGAGAAACTTCCGGAGGTGGACCGTTGTCAATGTCCATAGAATCCACTCCAGAAGTCGCCGGACACGCAGAGTCAGGTGGCGGGAGAGGTAAAGCGTTAGCCTCCTCCAAAGCGGCAGTAGTGGATGGCGGCACCGATCACGGGGCAACTGCTGAGGGAAGCCGGAGGTCAGCCAACGAAACATTGGCAGCCAGATCCTTTGTAAGAAGAGCATGAAGTGAAATAGGCTTCGTCCTCACTACAGTAGAAGCAGCGCGTTGTGTGCGAGCTCGAAGCTCAGGTCTAGTGCTATCACGAATTAAAAGTGGACGAGCTCCAACTAAGAAAAAAAAAACAAGGCAAAGTAAATATAATAAAGCAGCAAAAAATATTAACATAAGGGATAACACCTATTCGCATACAAAGATAACTTACCGTCGTGCAGAGTCTAGAGGGCGGCGTCGAGTTGTCGGCGACTGAACGAGGTCCAAGCTTGACCACAACCCCTTAGAGCGGCAGCAAACTCGACGAGAAACAGCGAAGGTGGACAATTGTAAGAACCTGCAATAAGCAACAAACAAAGTTAGAACAAAAAATAATAACATTAATAAAATAATAATAATGTGAAGTTGTCCTGCAAGTCAACTCTGAAGTCCCACCGATTTGGCTCGCCCAGACGGTTCGTATTTGGATCTCGGGAAACGAACCAATACCTGACGGATACACTTTGAAGTAAAAGTACTGATCTAGTTTCTTCTTCGGATCCTTATTTGGAAGCTCGTCTATAATCTTCCGATCCTTGCGAGGACTCAAATAATAAGTCCCTCGACCTCCAGGATTCTTCTTCACACTGCAAAGTGCGATCAAGTCGCTACCTAGCAGAGGACGCCCCACCTCGATAGCGCGGGTGAATATAGCTAACGCCGTTCGAATGACCGACAGACACATTTGAGGGAAGTAAAGCCCGATGGAATCCAGTGACTGCAGCAGCTCGGCCGGAATTGGAAACCGGAGTCCACACTCCGTGAAGTACTATGCATACGCGCAGAGGATGCCCGGCGATGATCCCGGCCTCGGGACTAGAGTTATTACTTCTTCTGGAAAATTGTACTTCTCACCAAATTTGGTAAGAAGACTTCGGGTAAACACCGACGGGGGATGAGGACCAAATCGCTCCTCATCTTGCGGAGGAGTGTTGCGATAAACCTCCAACTCCACGAAATATTCGACGGCGTCGACCGGATCATCCTCAGAACTTGACAACGAAACAGAATAGTTTGGTGACGGTTCTCGCTGGCTTTCCTCTGGCGCCGCAAGGGTTGAACTGATCCCTCACTAACGGTGTCTTCCGATGTAGCTCGAGAAGCATAAGACATTTCGAGAAAAGAAAATACAGAAGAAAGGAAAAACTAGAAAGAAAAAAGTTGAATATGCAGTACCTGTAACAAAATTGGCAATGTCGCGGAAGAGAGAAAGTCTCGATTTTGAACTAAAATGGAGAATGGAGAAGATGAGGAGTGGAGGAGTCCCTTCTGCATTAAAAACCCACTCCTCGGTAACCACAGTGGCGTTTTTGCACAGTACAACACGATACCTGCCACGTGTGCCCATCCAACGGTAAAAAAAGGGGAAGTGGAAGCGTCCCATCACAAAGCCGCCCCTCGGGAACCATAAAAAGCATGTTCACGCAAGCCCGTGCGATGCTCGCCATGTGGACGAATTCGACGGTGTAAAAAGGCACACGTCAAGCTCAACGGCCGTACACTCAAGTGTCGCTTGAGAAGCACGCGCTAGGTTCAGTGGTTTGGTTTTTGGCCGCATAATTGGTCCAGGCCCGTTCAACGATAAGGGAAACAATAAGCCCGAAAACAGATTCAAAAATTACAAGCCCACAAACGGGACTCTGGCTATGGGACTGATCACCCGATAAGATCATAAATCCATAATAGCCCAACAATAATAATAGAAATTGTGGCAGAATAAATTTAAACAAATATAATTTAAAAAAATCATTATTAAATGCATAAATAAAATTCAAATATCCGAGTTATCATTGTCCTAAAACCAATGAGTAGCTCGGCAAATTACAATAAAACAAATACAAAAAAAACAACGAAGAAGAGCGATGACTTTTCCATCGTTTTATTGTGACAAAACAACGCTAAGGGAAATAAAGGAGGTGAAGACTAATCGATCCTCAGACCTGCATCAGTAGGACCGACCTGGGGAATGTTGGAATCCATCAAATCCTCGGGGCCGCATCTTCCCGAGGTGTTAATCTCATTCAGATCAGAAGCAGCAGCTATGCCGAGGTCGAGCTCTAGGTCCAATTGCTTGTCTTTCAAGCGCATTTCCTCACTGTCGAGATTCAAACTACCTTTCCGGATTAGGCCGATCATGTCGAGACGAGCGTCAATATCAGCCACTTTAACCTCGATTTCTCCCTCTAGACTTCGTTTATCGAGCCGAGCTTTCAGCAGAGCATAACGCTCGCGGTACTTTGTGGACAAATCTTTTGTAGCAGTCTCAACCGCTGTTTCAATAGCAGTCTCTCGCGCCTCGCGTTCCTGCTGAAGTATCTCTTCAAGCTCAGCGACTCTGTCATTTAGGGACGATGATTCAGAATGCAGTTTCTAAATCTCAGCTAGGGTTTTTGCTTCGCGATCCTGGGAAAAGCTGAGCATGTTGGTCAACTGGTCGAGTGTCTTGCTCGATTCTTTCGACGTTGAGCCCGGAAATAACCTATAGCAAGCGTAAAATACATGAGAGAAACGAAATCATAATTAAAGGATAATGGATACAGAGAAATTAAACTTACATAGCCAAAAGCTTCAAGAGCCTCCGTATAGTTGGACTTCTCAGACATGTCTTTCAGCGCGAGCATAGCGCACCCCCGGGTTTGAAATATCTTAGTACAATAGCCATACCATGCCGATCTTCTATGATTGGGCAGTCCTTGTTATGTGTGAAACTCCATTGGAACTTGGGTTTGGACGATGATGAACTACGGCGATGCCAATGCGTCGAAACCCCAGAGTCAGTGTCCTTGGAGGCTTCAGGATCACCAGCTTCTTCATCTTCACGTGCATCACTCGACGTACGAGCCCGCTTTGGGGAGGGTTCCACTGAACCGGATCCTTTCTCCACAGTCTCTGTTTTATTGGGATCAGACTAGGGTGGAGGTGGAAGCTCGCCTTTGTCAACCGAAGTCGAACATTTGTAAACGAGAGACCGCGGTCGGGAGCTACCGCGGTAAGAGGACGAGTTCCAACCTTGGAATTTCCCTAAGAAAACATAAAAATTAAAAGATAAAGTAAATAAAGTTGCTTGCTCTTGCAAAAATACATAATAAAAGATGCAAGAATAGTACGTACTAGGGGATTTTGAACTCCGAGACCGATCCACCGCTGAAGAGCTATTTTCGCCCATAGCTTACTCTATTAACCCAATTGATGAACCTCGATTTTGAGTTATGCCTGGTAGTATGCTTGTTGCATGTCCTTATATATAGGCAACCATGTAAGGGCATTGGGACGAGAGAATATCCCGTAAAGCCAACAAACTCCAACTCAGAAAAATCAAGTCGCCCTATTAATGCTCGTTTTGAAATTCAAAAGCAGGAATTAAAAGGATATGATAAGTGGCCTCCGAGAATATAGTTCTCAGATTCGGTGTGAACACCGAACCAAACGAGTTGGAGGCTATTGTTGGTACATAGCCCATTCACTCCTAAATTTTGCTCAGGCCCATTTACGGCCAACTTTTCGGTTCATATATAACCCGGCCCGCTCTGACTATAGATGAATAGTCCGGGCAGGTAAGAGGAATTCGAATTGTTGTTGAATAAATCTCTGAGCTCCAAAGATAACGCCGCAAGAAAAGGAAGCGTTTGAGCGAAGTCAAATCGAGGAAAGAGCGGAGAAGGAGTGAAAAGTAGTTGAAACCTAGGTCTATAAATAGAGAGCTAGAATAAGGGAAAGGCCAAGTAATTGTAATCTGAGAGGGATAATAATCGAAAATCCTGTATTCCAATAAGATCAATATAGTTGTTCCTATTTCTGTAATTTTGTTTTATCTTTGATCTACTTAAATCTCTATCTACTTTAGCCCTTAAATAAAAACTGATCTCTAGCATCAACAATGCTCATGAAGATTTCTGTGTTTATCACCTTCTGCATGTGTGATATATGTCGTCTTTAAAACATGGGTTAAAATTTCTCATGTTGTAGGTTGAAATTTATCTCTAATCAGACCTTTCTATATATATCATCTTGTTAAATCGGTTTGTGAAATGTAAGATTCAAGGGTTAAAAAAAATCCTTCTATTGTATATATAACTTACATTAAAGGTTAAGACGCATTATACTCTGCGATTCTATCCCCGACCAATATATTTTATCCGTGGACGCTTATAAACTACTAAATATGGACCCGTGTGATGTATATAAAATCGGGTTTTCTGAAATTTATATATATACATATATATATATACTAGATATGGACCCGTGCTATGCACGAGTTTATTTTTAATAAATAATGCTTAATATATATTTTAAATAGTGTCTTATAAATCTATACGATTGTAAATTTTGAAATCCAACATAATAATAAGATCTCACGTGTAGAAAATCTTTTTAGTTACTAACATTTAAAATCAGACTTTATATAATATGTTATAATAAGATTCGATACGTAGAAGAATCCCGTTGATTACTAACTTTTGAACCCCAATTGTGTATAATATGATATTCTACTGTTTTGGATGGTTGAGTTCGATATGTGGAAGAATCCGTTTATTAATAATTTCTGAAACCCTATTTGTTATAATATGATAAGATTTCAAATTAATAATAGTAAAATAAAATAATAACACATTAAATTTAAAATTTTAACATTTTTTGTTTGTTTTCCTTGATTGTTATAGATGTAAATGAAAACAAATAAATTAAACTGGAGAATGCTTGAAAAGTTGGAGGGTATTGAAAATTCGTCTATGTGTTTATGTATATATAACAATTAATATTCACAATTTCCCTTTAGATTAGGATTATGTATACAAAACTCTTTTCAATTTAGGATTATGTATAGAAATAAATATATGGGAGTATCTAGATAATTATCTTCTGTTAGGTTTATGATCAGAGATATATATCTAATCACATTATGATTTTTATAAATATATATTATTCAAAATATCATATATATATATATATAACTAGATGATTATAGTTTGATTTATATGTGTAAATTTATTAATTACTTAATTATATATATATTTAATATATTACAAATAAATTTTTAGTGATCACCGGAGTTTCTTGTACACGACAATAAATTACTTTTTATTTTTTTATTTCTGTTTACTTAAATTTTGATGCATTACAATTTTACATATAAATTTTTTTGACTCGTGTTATTTACGTTCTGAATCATGTTTATTTATGTTTTAGACTCGTTTATAACTTAATTTTTAGACCCGTATTTATTTAGATTTTTGAACCCGTACTTATTTAGGTTTAAAGATCTATGTTTAATTTTGATGTGTTATACATTATCGATAGAACACATATTTTAATTTATTAATATTTTAATCAATTCAGCAAGTATATACTAATATAAATCTATGTATAATTATTAATATGTATTTCTAGATTAACAAAACTAATATTTAATATAACTAATATAATTTTTAGGTTTTGAAAGTTTGAAAGTTGATATCATTAGTATTATGTTTTTATAAATGTTCATAGCATTTGTTATTTTGTTTTGTTATCTTATAATTAAAAAATATATTATTTATATCTTCTATATATAAGTAATGTTTTTGTGAAATATTGATGTATATATAACAAATATAATTATTTTTAATAATTAATATTTATAATCAAATATATATATATATTCTATTAAATATATTTGTTAAAATTTTCATTGTATATAAAATTTATAAGATATATAATGTCTTTTATATATAATAAATATTATTATTTTTAATAATTAGTACTTACAATAAAAAGATAATAGTTTTTTTTAAAAAATTATTACTTACGTATAAGATAGATATCTTTACGTCGTCTTTCAAGTAATTCAGGGTAATCAACAAATTTTAATCTGAACACATGATCTGGTAGAAGATCTATTGAAAGTGGTTGTGTACATTAAAGAGAAGTTGAAGTTATGAGTAGAAATACGGTAAACTCGAGTTATAGGTTTATAATGATTTTAGTACTTCATTGTTCAAGAAATTTTTTGAATTTAGAAACCAATTCATTCTTTTTTACATTACAGCAAATTTTATCACCTTAAAATATATATATATATATATTGATGAAAAAACATATATCATAGAGTTTTTTTGTATTGGATTCCACATGGGGCTATTTTGTTTATACTGGAGCATTTTGAGGCTATTTTANCAGAGACTATTTTGTTCCCATCTTAATATATATATCAATTAATTAGAATATATTTTAAATTATTATAAAGGTGTTCACATTGATAAATTATTAATAATGTAGCTTAAAATCATAAAGAACTATATAATCATTTGAACATTTATTTAAGTGTATATTTTCTAGAGTTTTAGAATTTTAACTTTCATCCTCCAGATTTATTTGTTGGGTTTCAATGAAAAAATTTCAGAGAAATACACGATGAAGAAAAAGAAAAATCAAGAGAAAAAAAGTACAAAAAATATTTGATGTTGTTAAATACATCATGAGATATTTTTTATATAGATTTCGATTAAAATTTTTGCTCTATTAGAATTAGGAATATCATTTGTTTGATTTTTTCTGAATATAAGGTATTTGGATTTGAATTAGGAATATTTCAATTATATATGTTTTTATGTTTTCTACTATGTTGAACAATAATATTTAAATTAAAGTTCTTATGAAAA
>OVBA01008954.1:0-11496 GCA_900406435.1 Lepidium aucheri | reverse complement strand
GTGAGAAGAGATCAGAGTTAGATCATGGTTCGCACGGCGAGGGAATCGGTGAATTCACCTTGGATCTCCCTATCCTCGAGATCCACAAGGATCTACTCACGCATCATGGGTTAAGAGCAGAGGAGTAAGGGAGATCTAACTTGCATAAACATGAAGAACATAAAATAAAAAGCAGAAAGTAAAGATGAAGATCAAACTTAATTCATTCCATTAAAAGCATAAAAGTACCTTAAATAAGCATAAATGAAAACAACAATAAAATAGAGAGAGTTTTTCAGCTAAAAACATCAGATAAAAATGATAAGAAAGTGATTAGAGGGTATTTATAGGGTCATTTGCATAACCCTAAGTCGGTCAACCATGAATCTTGTCCTTGGAGTCCTTGCACGAGTTTGGGCACCAAGGATTGGTACTTGTCTTTGCCCTCGGGGGTTGAGGCTGAGTGAAAGGTCCGAGTGTAATAGATTGATATTCCCTCGCGGCAGATAAGTCGAGGATGGTGACTGAGACATCTCTTCCTAAGCGTTCCAAGCAGTCGTCGCCCTGGGATCCACGAGGTAGCGATCCGAGTTTGCACGATCTTTTTCGCCTAGCAGCTGATCCAATTATCCTTTTTGCTCTTTTTCCTAGAATAAACTCGAAACTCCAAATGCAAATGCAAAGAAAGCAAAACAAACCTAAAAAGACCTAAGTAAACGGAAAATCTATCTAAACGGATGCAAAACTACCTAAAACAAGACTCTAAAACCATCAAAAATCACATACATCAGGTCACTCAATGATGGACCTGAAATTAATTGAATGAATCTTCACAGTAAATTGGTGTTTAATTTGGCATGTCAAGGCCCTGTGTGTCTCAGTGATCTGTGTGTTTCTTAAGTTAACAGGAATAAGACGATGGGCTGTGCAAGGCCCAATATTGAGAGGAATATGAAACGAGTAATGTTGGAGGGAAAAGGAAATTAGGGTTTCTTCATCTACATAAGGGAGTGGAACTGTCTTGTCACTCCCAAACATGCTTCCATCTGAAAACCATCCCAATCGCTCTTTTCTCTCATGAATTCCTCTTCAGTTCTCCAACATCGCCATGAAATCAGTTCTCTCATCTTTGTCAAGGCTCGTTGGCCACACATCAGATTCTCCTCGTTCAGAAGGTGGATCATCCTCTTCCTCACACATGCAATCACCACATCTGTTAGGAAAAACCCTAGGTACAGAGAACATTGCTACCTCTATAGAGAACCAGGCTCTGGTGAAGTCAAACCCGAACCAAGAACCATAAGGGTCAAAACCGCTCCCACCATCTGAAGCGGCAGTACAAGATCAGGTTCCTCCTGTCTCTTCGAATTCTTCGACAGCTCAAGGTTCTCCCGTTTAATCTCCGCTACACCAAGTGCAAGACCCTCCTGCTGCAAAATCAAATTCAGATAAGATGCTGTCGTTTGACAATCCTCCGGTGTTGCATCTGTCTAAAAACTCATCTGATACGTCTCTGGCTAACCTCTTAGTGACCACATCTGCTCCACCAATCCTGTCTCGACTCTGCCAACGTCGTCAGACTCAGACAGAGATTCCTCCTAGTAAGCGATCAAAAACCAAGCACACGGATCATGCTCCAAAGGTCAAAGAAGAGATCTTTGTACCTCCAAATGCTTCATTGGTCGCAGAAAGGTACCAAATTTTCTCCACTCAAAAACTAATACTGGAGGAGAGTGTGTTTGATTTTGCTAAGGAAGCACAAGTTAAGGAGATTATTGAAAATGCCGGTTTAATGAGAACTGTGACTGACATTTCAACCTACGATCGTGAATTAGTGCTAGAGTTCTTTGCTGTGTTACCTTCTACAAAAACCACATACAAAGTTTTGAAGGTGAACCTCCGTGGATGTAGTTTGAGTTCCCTGCCTCACTAGTGAATGCTCTGTTTGGTCTCTCTGTTGTTGACGACTCAGGAACTTTGGAGAAGATGGTTCATTATCTGATGATGATCTAGCTTTATTTTTAACTAATGATGCTGTCAAGATATGAAAAAGAATTCTCTCATTCTCCTTTGTCAAGGAATACATGTATCTTTACAAGATCTGCTGTCGAAACTGGTACCCTACTAACAATGTGTCCTACGGAAACAAGACGCGAGCTCGCATTTTATACATGTTGCTCAAGGGAATGCCGTTTGATCTTGGTAAGATCTTTGATCATGTGTTGGAAGTTGCTCAGAATCAGGTATCCAAGTTCTGGCTGCCATATCCCAGTTTTCTGTTCAATCTGCTCTCCAACCAACACCCAATTCCGGTCAAAACTAGCATAGCAAGTCGTCCACCTCGTCTTCAGAAACCAAAAACTAAGGCTGTGTTCACAGAAAAGAAGAAACAAGCTGGTGAAAAGGGTCAAGGTTCCACCCACAGTATCAGAAATCTCCTTCAGCTGAGCAGACACAGAAGGTCATAAGGCAAGCGATTCAGTTGTTGCAATTCTTGCTCACCTCAGGTGAGTGTCATATTTTCAACTGTAATTCTCTGTGAAATTAGAAAGTGATGTTTTTAACTCAGTTTTGTTGTCAAACAAGGGGAGACGACTCAAAGTCAGATGCGTGATCATGGAATCATGGGGGAGTTTAGGTTATGGGAGAGTTTTGGGTTATGGGGGAGTTCTTTTGTTTTGAAGTTTTAGTTTGATCAGACTAATGTCTTTTGCTATTGCTATGTATTTTTGCTAAAAACTTCAATCTTTCGTTTAAGATTTGCGGGCTGTAATATTTATGTTGGAATTGGCATATTGAACTCTGCTCTAAATCTCCTTTTGTGACTCTCTGTTTTAATTATGTTGATTATAAGCTTATTGTGTGTTGTATGGTAGTATGTTACTTTGTGATTTGTTTTGGTACAGATCTATAAAGTGTTTGATGATCAAACTGAGCTAAAAAGGGGGGAGATTAAAGATGCATGGAAGGCTGGACAGAGAGATGAAGATGCATGGAAGGCTGGACAGAGAGACACTCCACGAAAGGAACTAGGATGGAGTATAAATGTGAGTCATCAGGTGTCTGTCAAGACAGATGACTGTGAGTGCGATAGAAATGGAAACTACCATGAGGTGAAGTGTTTCCATTTCTGGCTGATCATGTAAGGATACTAGGTTGACGTCTAGTATATAAGAGATGTGAGGAGGGTTGAGCGGCGGCTAACACTCCTAATCTTTGTAGAACCGAGTTGTGAATCTGAGAGAGAAAAAGTTCTTGAGAGATTCATTGAGAGTGTGTGTGAGAATTCGTTTTGTGTTTGTAAGAAACTTATATAAGACTTTTGTAAGAAACATTTATATAAATAAAGAAAATAAAGCGTTGGGATCGGTGCTTTTCGATCAAGTGTTCTTGTTTCTCTAGTCCATACAATTTCAAGAATTTTAAACCTGAATCAACAAAATCAACATGATCGTTGAGGAGAAGCTGAAAGATTTAGGCTTAAAATTCTAGATTTGGGTTCTATGTGGTTTCTAATTGTAGCTTTTTCCTTAGCTCCAAAATGCAAACATCGTTACTTAGCTCCAAAATGCAAACATTGTTACTTAGCTCCAAAATGCAAACTTCGTTTCTTAGCTCCAAACGCAAACATCGTTACTTAGCTCCAAAATGCAAACAATTCGATGGTTTTCTTATCCTTTGGATTATACATAGACACAACGGCCTAATAAGACGCCAAGAAACTCTCTTGTCCTCTAATATGGATTTAGGTACAGGAAGATGATAAACTCTGTAACTTTCTTTATTCAGAGAGAAAATGTATTGTATTTACAAGTTCACGAATACCGGGATAATCCCAAATGAATTTCTATCTCAATTTATATAGTACGGAGAATAGAATAACAACTCTTTTACAAAGAATCCCAAAGATCAGAAAAGTACTAAATTGTAATGTTTTAATCTGTAATGTTGAGTAGTCACAGCTCAAATTAGATGTTGTGTTTTGCTGAACCAAAAGTCTTCTTTTTACGGATAAATGTCTTCCAAGACATATCAACCACCCTCCCATTTCGACGAAGCTTGTCCTCAAGCTTGAAAGAAGGAAACTGTCTGACCAAATCTCTCATCTCAATCCAAATGTTCTCATGACTTGGCAAGCCTTTTCATTCCATCAATACTTCCAAATTACCCTCAAGATTATAACGAGTATAAATAATATCATGTGGTACTATGACAAACTCATCTGCAGCATTCAATGAGGTGGGTAAAGGATTTACCGCATGATTTCGACTCAAAACCGGCTTAAGTAGAGAGATATGGAAAACCGGATGGATGCGAGAAGAAGCGGGTAAACAGTATGTATGCTACCTTCCCAATACGCTCTGCGATTCAAAAGGACCATAGTATTTGGCTGAAAGTTTTTGGCAAATACGCTTTGTGACTAAGTGTTGGTGGTATGGTCGTAGTTTCAAGAAATCTGAATCACCTACTTTGAATTCCAAATCCCTTATATGCTTGTAAGCAGCATTTTTCATGATATCCTGAGCTCGTTGAAGAGAGCACTTAATATCCTGTATCATAAGATCTTTTTCTTGTAAAGATAACTCCAAGTCGAAGTTAGAGGTGGTACCAAGTTCATAAGGTAATAAGGCTGGTGGATCTCGACCATACACCACCTTAAATGGTGTTGTTCGTAAGGCTGTGTGGTAAGCAGTATTATACTAGTACTCAGCCCAATGCAGGAAAAAAACCACTTCTTGGGATGAGCAGAGACAAAACATCGAAGATACGTTTCCAGAGTTCGATTCAACACTTCAGACTGTCCATCTGATTTAGGGTGATATGCTGAAGTAAAACGTAGCTTGCTTTGTGAAAGACGATTACATTCCTTCCACAAGAAACTCTAGAATATTTTGTCCCTGTTAGAAACAATCAACTGAGGAGTACCATGAAGTCTGATTATGTCCTTTGTAAAGCATTGTGCAACATCAGATGCAGTATAGGGATGTCAGAGACCAATAAAGTGACCAAACTTACTCAAACGATCAACCACCATAAATATGACATTAACACCACCAGATAAAGGAAGACCCTCAATAAACTCCATTGCAATATGCGACCATATCTAATCTCGAATAGGTAGAGGTTGCAACAAACCTGCAGGTGAAAGTGTGCTAAACTTATGTGTCTGACATGTAGTACATTCACCTATATAACTTTCCACCATTGCTTTCATGCCCCTCCAATGAAACTGACTCTGAATTCGCTTTAGAGTCCTCAATACACCAGCATGGCCACCAAACACCAAATCATGAAATTTAAGGAGAATGAGAGGAATAAATGCGGATGTAGCTGGAATAAACAACCTGACCTTATAAATCAGATGCTTGTCATGAACATTATACACCATAGCGGGTAATTGACCATTCTGCACCTGAGAAATCAACTTCATAATGTCAGAATCTGATTCCATTTCATGATGAAGTTTCTGTAAGTCCAAGGATTTAGGCACCGACAACACCAACAGTGAGGCAGATGTATGTTGATCAGTCGGAATCATACTTCGAGATAAACCATCTACAGCCTTGTTCTCAATTCCTGGTTTATACTCAATAGTGAAATCATACACTAATAGCTTTGTTAACCAATGTTGATAATCCATACAAATCTCACGATGTTCCAATAAGAATTTGAGACTTTTTGGTCTGTTCGAACAACAAATCTGCGGCCAAAAAGGTAGTGTTTTCATTTCAACACTGCGAAAACAATTGCCATCAATTCCCTCTCATAAATCGGTTCATATTGCTCCTTATCAGTAAAAGCATGGCTGTAATATGCTATTGGACTGTTACCTTGTATTAATACAGCACCAATGCCAAAGCCAGAAGCATCTGATTCGACTATAAACAGCTTTGAAAATCTGGAAGGGCCAATACCAGAGCTTCCATCATTGCTCTTTTAAGAATATCGAACGCTGTTTGAGCTTACGTGGACCGGCAAAACTTGTCTTTCTTAAGTAAAGAAGTAAGTGGTTGCAATCATACCATAATGGTGCACAAAACGTCTATAATAGCCAGTCAATCCTAAAAATCTGCGAAGAGCCTTAATGTTTCTTGGTGTCGGCCAATTCACCATTGCCTCATTCTTACTAGGATCAGTAGACACACCTTCAACAGATATTATATGTCCCAAATAATCGATCCTATCAGTAAGGAAAACACATTTTGATTGTTTCACATACAGCTGATGTTGTTGTAAAGTCTGAAACACCTTAGAAAGATGATCCAGATTTTGCTCTAAAGACTGACTGTAGATAAGTATATCATCAAAAAATATATCAAGACAAACTTCCTAGAAATGGACGAAACAAAGTGTTCATCAAATGTTGGAATGTAGCCAGAGCGTTTGTTAGTCCAAAAGGCATAACGACAAATTCAAAGTGCCCATCAAACATCCTATACGCTGTCTTTTCAATATCAGTATCCTTCTTTCTGATTTGATGATATCTAGAATGTAAATCTAGTTTTGAATACACACAAGAACCTCTGAGTTCATCTAACAATTGATCAATGGCTGGTATGGGAAACTTATCAGGTATAGTAACCCGGTTCAACACTCTTTAATCAGCACAAAATCTGCAACAATTATCCTTCTTAGGAACCAACAACACCGGACTTGAATAAGGACTATGGCTGGGCCGAATCATTCCTTTATCTAACATTTCTTGGACTTGCTTTTCCATCTCAATTTTCTGTTCATGTGGATATTTGTAAGGTCTGAAACTACCCCCATGAACCCGATTTATAGCATGTTCATGACCTCTATAAGGAGGTAAAGTCTGAGGTTCAATAAAGATTATGTCAAAATTAGTTAATAAGGACTGCAAAACCTGAGGAATACGTGGGGACGATATGCAGGAGAAGGCAGAACGTGAGTAACTGTACTCATCTGAATAAAGCAAAGATGTGTTGGCTGGTGCTTTACAAAAAGGAATTCCCGAGTCATGAAGATAAGGATCACCAAATAGAGTTACCCTTTGTCCTTTATAGTTGAAAGACAACATTTGTGCATCAAAGTCACACTCACAAACTCCAAGAGTACGCAATAATTGAATTCCCAATATCAAGTCAGAACTGCCTAGTTTGAGTGAAATGAAATCAGCTTCAAACGTCACTGGTGTAAGAGAGGAATTCACACGAGGGCATATACCATAGCTTTTAACAACAACACCATTGCCTAATGATACATTACACTTGGGTAAATAACGAGACTTTAACCTCAAATGTTGCACAATCTCAGGGGTAACAAAATTGTGAGTAGCCCCACTGTCAATCAGTACCACTACTTCAGTCTTTTCAATCATACCATGCAACTTTGTAGTTCGAGGCGAATTTTCTCCCAAGAAAGCACTCAAGGATAATTGACAACATTGTGGTTGCAACAGTATCTCTTCATCAGTTTCATTATCCCTAATACGATCCTGCAGCAAAACCTCACAATCATGAAGCATCAACATAACCTGTAACTCACTCCATGGACATCGATGATGAGGAGCCCATGGAGCATCACATTTAAAACATAACGTGTTCTTCCTTTTCTCTTCAAATTCCGCTGGAGACAAATTTCGATGTGCTTTATGTTTGGATAATTGTATAGTATTAGAATGCTAATTATTCGAATCCACAATCAAGCTTGAAGACTGAGGTCTAGATTTCCAATGTGACGGCATTGAGGAAATCTGTTTTGTGCAAAAATATCCAGAAACATGAGGAGGAGAAGCGGACTCTGAAGTTATATCTGAAGCCAATACAGAACTAATAATCTGAGACATGATGTCAGGAGCCATATCGAGTACCAATCTGATCATTCCAGGTAAAGATTGTGTCTTGAGGAACTTGATAATAGTTTGTAACTCAGGCTTTAATCCTTTCTTAAAAATGGCAATTTGATGACGATCAGTTAAATCTGTCATTAGAGTACATAAACATTGAAATTCCTCAACATAATCTTCAATGGAATTATGCTGAACAAGGGTGTGAAGGCGATCTACTGGTACTACGCTGCTACTGCAACCAAATCGCAGCAAAAATTTTGCTCGAAAATCGTCCCAATCGGTGAAAGGAGCTGTACTCACCTCCCAATCATACCAACTTAATATCTTGCCCGATAAACCCAATAAAACTAGCTTAAATTTCTCAGAGGTTGAATGTCTTCCCAAACCAAAGAATCTTTCAACCAGGCTTAACCATGTATGTGCGTTGGGCCCAACAAAGATTGGCAAATCAATCTTCTTTAATAGTGTGTCACGATTTGTCATTGCAGAAGCAACATCCACCAAATTGCGAACATCTCAGAGAGTAGTGTGAGGCAGAATTTGTACCTGAGCAGTAGGAAGAGAATGGTTATCATCGGCGACAACAGACGGAAGAGACGGTGGCGGAATTACAGAATCTGTAGCAGTGAGGCGTTGAAGAATTGACAAAAGTTGATTGCTCAGAAGAACGTGACGCTCTTCCGCCAACCGATTTGATTCTTGCCTCTCAAGATCCGCCACTCCTAAACGGTCCTCAATTTGTGAGATTTTACCTTCAACTGCACCAACCCGAGCGTCAATATCAATCGAAGAACCTAAATCTAAAGAACGAGTTATCACCGGCATAGAAGTCTGCTCAATCACGCACCAATTAATATAGATTTAGGTACAAGAAGATGATAAATTTTGTTACTTTCTTTATTCAGAGAGAAAACGTATTGTATTTAAAAGTTCACGAATACCAAGGATAATCCCAAATGAATGTCTATCTAAGTTTATATAGTACTGAGAATAGAATAACAACTCTTTTACAAAGAATCACAGCTCAGATTAGCTGTTCTGTTTTGCTGAACCAAAAGTCTTCTTTTACAGATAAATGCCTTCCAAAGCATATCATCATCACGTTTGTAGGCTCCTTTGTTGGTCAGCATCATCTCGTCTTTGTGCCCAAAAAGACATAGAGAACCTTCTTCCTTTTGAACTTACATACACACTTCATTAAGAAATGAAAGCTTGTCTAATTTCAACATGTTTCTTATTAGCCCGTTGAAATTGGTGTTGAGAGTGAGGAGTAAGCCGAAGACTTGGCCTTGTTCTCTTCGTCCAGCTAACACCATTGGATCAAGAGTTGGGGGACTAAGAACCTCCAATTCTACCTAGAGCACTCTATACTCCCCAAAGTGTTGAGTAAAGCTCTTCTCGTCTTGTGTGAGAGTGTTGAGCACTTCAAATATTCGGCTCATATTAAAGACGTTTCCATAGACTCCACGAAGAGTCTACCATAATTCCTTAGCCGTTTTGTAATAGGAGTAAGCAGGTAGGACGGAGGATTCAAGGGAGCTTTGTAGAATCACAAGCTCCATTTGGTCACCTTGAAACCACTTTCTTTTATCAACATTCACAACCACACCACCATCCTTGACTTTTGGATTGGTTTACGTCTTAACAGCTACAACACTACCATCTTTCTCTTTGGAATCGATTGAGATCTTGGCAGCTAAATGGTCTTCAGAGACATGACTCCAAAGCCCTCGACTACACAGGGCTGTTTTGGTGGTCCTTGATCATATGAGATAATTTTCTCCTTTAAGAGTTGTAGGGATAATAATAGTTGTATGAGTATACATCTATTAGAATTAAGAAGAAAATAACGATAAAGTAAAAAATAAAGAGAAACGATTGAGAGTTTAAAGAATAGAGATTAGATAATTGAGAGAGAAAAGAGAATAAGGCTAAGTTGTGAACCTAGCTCTGATACCATAAAAAATAAGCGGAACCAGAGTAAAGACAGAGTTTGTGAGACCTTGAAGAATATATTATATTATTTCATTAGAGTAGCTATTACATACAATATATGGTCTCGTAAGTTGAGATCCTCTTTTTAACCTATTGGAAACTACAAAAGGTTTGAGCTATTGTAACAATAAATAATAATAATAATAATAATTTGTGACATTTTATACATAATTTTGTTGTGAATCATTGTGATTTTATTTCGTAACAATTTGTGACAAAATTAATACTAGATTTGTTCGTCACAAGTATATTATGATATTTTTGTTACTAATATACATTTGTGACGCTTGTATTATAACCATTTACAAATCTTCACAATTTCATAACAATAACTTCATATTGTGATAATATATTTGTTTTTGTGATGGAATATTATATATAAATACAATTCTTTTCTTGATAAAAAAAATATATTGTTTCCCTTTTCTCTTACAAGAATTCTTGCTTCTGAAGAGTAATATACAAATATGATTTTTAATGATGGGCCTTATTCTTTAACAGTTAAGAAAGATACGAAAGAGAGATAAAGGGAGTCACACACAGTGCCTCCATTGCCTCCATTGAACCCTCTTTTCTATGAATTTCTTTCATGCTTAATTCTCTTTCTTATCATCATTTGGAAATGACATAAGGGTCTAGATAGCAATAGTTGAATTTGGCTAAATGTAGTTACTCACTAAATTTTTATTTTATTTTTTCAGTGGAATCTCACTAAATAATTTAAAATCAAATGATAACAATTGAATCTAGCTGAATTTTGTGGAATTTGAAATATTAATTTAGTAAAAATCAAATACAGAAAAGGGGTAGTTGCAAAATTGACCAATTGACTTGGGTCAATTAAAAAACTAACCCCCAATTTTTGCAACATTTTTTTTCCGATTTTACCCTTATTTTTCCCATAATTGCGATTTTGCCATCAACTTTTTTTTTCTTTTTTCACAATGAAAAAGTCTAAAATAGGTCTCAAATCTCAAATAATTACAACATTGCCATCTTCTTCAATTCTCTCACCCACCATTACCAACCTAAATTGAAGCTCTAAATGCACCATCACCAACCAATTTTCACCTCATTATGCTTATTCACCAATTCTAACCTAACAATCTCTCATTCTCTCTTCAATTCTATCTAAAAAACTTACTAATTTCCGTTTTCAAGGTCTTGAAATTTTTAATCTTTCATTTTCGGTGCTATTTGGATCCAAGAGTAATGATTTAAAGCTTATTTTGACATTTTGTGCATTCAAGAAAGGTAAACATCTACCTAAGTTCCTAAAATTTTTTGAAAATTTACAGTGCCTAGGCTTCACCAGAAGTCTACTGACAAAAGTAGACTTCTCTTGAAGTCTGCTAGTCAACGCAGAAATGAATTTTGCAATTGACCAATTTTTGGGGTCACAAAAATAGACTTCTCTAGAAGTCTCCACAATTTTCTTTGATGACAAAATTTTTTTTTTTGCAGACTTCTAGAGAAGTCTACTTAAATTTGGGTTAGTTTTGCAATTGACCAATAATTTAACTTTTTTAGTAGACTTCACATGATTTAAGTGGACTTCTCTTGATGTCTACATACGTCACCTGAAGTTTACTTTTTTCTAAGGGGGTTAGTTTTGCAATTGACCAAAAATAGCAAATATTGATCAAAATATTAGTAGTCTTCACGTGATAAGTAGACTTCACAAGTAGACTTCAAGAGAAGTCTACGAC
>OVBA01008953.1:0-11498 GCA_900406435.1 Lepidium aucheri | reverse complement strand
AAAACATAATAATAATTAAAAATTAATTTATATCGATCTAGTCATTTTTATTAACATGTGTGCTATTTAAGTAACTCTCCCTTAAAAAAAAGCTAATGCAATCAAGGAAAAAATTTCCGACCAGTGTAAAAGAAGGTGTGTGGTAAAATAGAAAACGGTACCGTACCTTCTAGATTAAAGAAAGCACTGTGATCTCTTCTCGGATCGACTTCCGGATTTAGAGGGAGAATCATGAATTCTGAAATCCATTGAGCGATTTCTCTCGCTTCTCAAAATATTTTCATTTCCCGCCATTTTTCCACTTCCGTGAATATCCCCAACCTTCCAGAAACCCTAAATTGGATAATTTCATTCTCTGCAGTTTTTTCTTTGGAAACTAACTCGAACCTCTTCAATCATGCCGTCCATACAAACCCCATCGGGGAAGATCCTTCAGCTTGAGATGGAGAATTTCAAATCTTACAAGGGTCATCAACTGGTTGGTCCTTTCAAGGATTTCACTGCTATTATTGGTCCCAATGGTGCTGGCAAATCTAACCTAATGGACGCTATTAGCTTCGTGCTCGGAGTTCGCTCTGGTCAACTTCGTGGTTCTCAGCTTAAGGATCTTATTTACGCTTTCGATGATCGAGACAAGGAACAGAGAGGTCGGAGAGCCTTTGTTCGCCTCGTTTATCTGCTGGACGATGGAGTAGAGCTCCATTTCACTCGTACTATTACTAGCGCTGGTGGGAGTGAGTACCGTATTGATAATAGGGTTGTGAGCTTAGACGAGTATAATGGAAAGCTGCGATCTCTAGGGATACTTGTTAAGGCTCGTAATTTCTTGGTGTTTCAGGTGGTTGCTTCTTCTCAATTTCGAGTATTATCACTTTAGTTCGACATATTTTTCTTAGTTTGTTTTTGTTTCTATCAAAGATTGTGATGGTTTGATGTTAATTTTGTATCTTGTTGGGCCTTACCGCTTTTGTGGCTTGTCTTGGATTCAAATTCTGACGAACTAACTTTTCATCCCAAAATGTAGGGTGATGTTGAGTCGATTGCTTCCAAGAATCCAAAAGAACTCACTGGACTTCTCGAGGAGATTTCTGGGTCCGAGGAGTTTAAGAAAGAGTATGAAGAACTAGAAGAAAGGAAGGCCAGCGCCGAAGAAAAAGCTGCCCTTATATATCAGAAGAAGAAAACGATAGGGAACGAGAAGAAGCTGAAGAAAGCACAGAAGGAAGAAGCTGAGAAACATCTAAGACTGCAGGAAGAACTGGTATTTATGTGGAATGCCGCTGTTTTCCAGTGGCCTAGTGTTTATTTATATATCTTGTGAGCTATCTCTTCTGCATTCCCGTTGATCTGTCTTCATGCCATACAGAAAACTCTGAAGAAGGAACGCTTCCTATGGCAATTATATAACATCAAAAATGATATCGAGAAGGCAACAGACGATGTTGATGCTGAAAAGAGCAATCGTAAAGATGTCATGAGAGAGCTGGAGAAGTTTGAACATGAAGCAGGTAAGAGAAAGGTGGAACAAGCAAAGTATCTGAAAGAAATTGCTCAACGTGAAAAGAAGATTGCTGAGAGAAGCTCGAAGCTTGGAAGAATTGTGAGTATACCTTGTTAGTCTGTGGCTAACAGATTATATTTTCCCTACCAAATATAGTATTTGCAGAAACCTCTTGCAAATTTTATTTTGGTTTTCCTCTGGAAATTTATCAGCTATCTCACTTGAGTAACTTATACCTCTACTTTTCCCGTGAGCAGCAACCTGAGCTTCTGAGATTTAAAGAGGAGATAGCTCGCATAAGTTCAAAAATTGAGAGCAACCGAAAGGAGGTAGAGAGGAGAAAAAAAGAAAAAGGGAAACATTCTAAAGAAATTGACCAGATGCAGAAAGGCATTAAGGAGCTGAATAAGAAAATCGAGATATTAAATGAGAAGAGACAAGATAGCAGCGGGAAACTCCCAATGCTTGACAGTCAACTGCAAGAATATTTTCGAATGTGAGTTTGAAAGAACTAAGGATTTTCTTCTCCTCGTAGTTAGAATAGAAAGCCTTTCCTTCACTTTCCTGAGGCTATAGAGATGCACAAACTTGCATCCTCCATATTGTCTATTTGATCTTCTCTCATGAGCTTTTGTTGTGACATGGACACTACATGGGTTTACATTCAAGTTTAATAAAAGAATTGTTGTGTACGCAGTTAGTAGAGTAATTATTCACTGTTTTGTAAGAAGAGTCTAGGCTAGAAAATAATTTAGCGTTTTTTCTGACATAGTGACATATGTCCGGTTGTTAATAGGTTCTATTATTGGTGCTGATGTTGTGAATGTTGTAATATACATCTTTTTCTAGATGCACCATCTACATATATATTTACCCTTTTGAATCCTTATAAACCCCTTTGTTCTCTAATTGCTTTTCCTACATGTTTACCAATGTGGGGTTTTTTTTTTCTCAGAAAAGAAGAAGCTGGGATGAAAACAATCAAGCTAAGAGATGAGAAAGAGGTTTTAGAAAGGCAGCAGAATACTGATCTCGAAGCATTGAGAAATTTGGAAGAAAATAAACAGCAACTAATAAACAGGGAGAATGATCTTGATGAACAAATTGAGCGATTTAAATCCAGGCAGAAAGAGATTGAAGACTCCTCTTTGGGATATAAGAATGAAACAAGTTGTCTGAAAAAGCAGTTACGTGCACTGCAAGAGAAGCATCGGGATGCTAGGTTAGTATGTTTCCTTATAGATTCTTCTTGCAGTTGCTTCCTTTTTTGAATTATGGCTTGAGAGATATTGGTAATTCATTTATCAAGAAAACATACTTTACCTCTTTCCCTATTCGGAGTATAAACCCCTTCTTGAGGCAGGCAAAATGCATTTTGCATCCCCTGATAATCAAGTCTTTTTCTTTATTTCTGATAGTTTCCAACCTGCTGTTGTGATGCACAGGAATGCCTCTGAGAATTTGAAGACTAGGATCGCGGAACTAGAAGACCAGTTAAGTGATTTAACGGCTGAAAGATATGAAAATGAGAGAGATAGTAGGCTAACACAGGCTGTCGAGTCTCTCAAGCGTCTATTTCAAGGAGTTCATGGTCGGATGACTGATCTTTGTCGGCCAAATCGGAAGAAGTATAACCTTGCTGTTACTGTTGCTATGGGGAGATTTATGGATGCAGTAGTTGTAGAAGATGAAAATACAGGAAAAGACTGCATCAAGGTACTTATATTACGCTTGTCCTGTTTTAATAGCAAGTTGTGACGTTTCAATTCATAGTTTCTATCTCTTCTATTCTGACTTTAATAGGTTAGTTAAGAGGTCAGAAAGATATTCTTTACCCGATACGTTAGTGATGATATATGTACGACTACTTCCTAGAGATGTTTTAAACTCTACCACCTCTGAATTGATGATCAATTTCTATTATTTACCAAGTCAGGACATGTGCTATAAAGGGGTTTGTAACATATATGCTGCAGTCATCTCCATGCAGAGTTCATGAGATAACATTAAGAATTGACCCCCATTCTCTGTTTCCTGGCTTCAACTTAACTCTCTGAAGCTTTTTCTGCCTTGCTTTTAAGCAATATGAAGTAAATGTCTAAGAGATCTTTTACCAATACTCTGGGTATGGGATAAAATAAGTTTTTTATTTGTAATCTGCAGTACTTGAAGGAGCAGAGGCTTCCTCCCATGACATTTATTCCTCTTCAGTCAGTGCGTGTCAAGCCAGTGCTTGAAAGATTGAGAAATTTGGGTGGCACAGCACAGCTGGTGTTCGATGTTATCCAATATCCTTTGCAAATAAGTGAAGTGATTTGGTTTTGGCATACTTAAGGCTGCCCGCATTTATAATTACTCATCTTTTGGTTTTTCATATCATGGTGTGCATTGCTTGGTACCTTGAGATTATTTTGATTTATTAAACCAAGGATTGAGAAATGTAGAGAAGTTAGTGTGAACAGGTTTATAAGCTATGTATTTTGCTCCTTAACTACTTTACGTTCGATTCTGAATTGGAGAAGGCGGTCCTCTTTGCTGTTGGAAATACTCTTGTCTGTGACGAACTCGAAGAAGCCAAGGTTCTTAGCTGGACTGGTGAAAGATTTAAAGGTATGCTCATGTTTCTTTGTTTAGGTGTAACTTACTCGTATAATTGCACTAAAATTAGCTTTACTTTCTACATATCCTGATTTCTATTATTTTTAGTTGTGACTGTTGATGGTATATTACTCACAAAGTCGGGAACAATGACTGGTGGTACCAGTGGTGGAATGGAAGCAAAGTCTAATAAATGGGATGATAAGAAAATTGAAGGTTGGTTTTGTCATTAGCTAATTTAAGCCTCTCCACATTTAATGTCTTAAAGCCAATATTTGGTTGTGCAGGATTGAAGAAAAAGAAAGAAGAATATGAACTACAATTGGAAAATATTGGATCTATCCGAGAAATGCAGATGAAGGAGTCTGAAATATCCGGAAAAATAAGTGGTCTTGAGAAAAAGATTCAGTATGCTGAAATTGAGAAGGTAACAAACAATTTATCTTGTCCATAATGAGTGGTCTGGTAAATCTTATTTGCTGTTATCAAGAGCACCCTGATTGGGATAAGAATATCGTACAATAGTACACCTTTACCTTTCCTTATGCTAGGTAGAGCTGTCACTTTTTAGGAAATACTAATGGGTGAATTTGTTTGACAGAAAAGTATCATAGACAAACTTCCACAGCTTGAGCAAGAGAAACGGAATATTGCTGAAGAAATTAGACGCATAACTCCTGAACTCTCTAAGGTAATTGTATATCTTTTTCTGATATTTAATAGAGTTAAAACCTAATGACAATAATATGACTGAATGCCATTGGTATTGTAGGCAGAAAAAGAGGTTGATAAGAGGAGTACAGAAATCAGAAAGTTGGACAAAAGAATCAATGAGATTGTGGACCGTATCTATAAGGATTTTAGCCGCTCTGTTGGGGTTACTAACATACGTGAATATGAAGAAAATCAGCTCAAGGATGCTCAAAATGTGGCTGAGGAAAGGCTGGATCTGAGTAACCAGCTTGCTAAGTTGAAATACCAGTATGTCTCTTCTGCTCTGCTTTCTTGGTTATATATCAAATCTCGTGAATCTTCAGATGCACGATGTTAGTCTTTTTTTAAAAATTTCTTTTGCCCATTTCCGTGCTAACATATGGCTCCAACTCTGAAGTCACTTAGTCACTTCTGATTTTTTTTGTTTTTGGTAAAAAATAAACTAATACTGTCGTTACATTTTGACTTTTATGTGTAATATAAAGAAGGCACTACAGCTCTATGGTCATTTTGTAATAAGTAGGCAGCATGATCCACATTTTCTTAAGGGTCTGTATCCTGTAGCGTGTAAAAACCTGTGCTAATAAACTCTGCATACGCTAATTGGTTGGCTGAGTTGACATCGTGCATTATATTTAACGGAGCTCAAATAAGTATTTCTTAGCTGGTCAATGAGTCTCAAATTTTAATTTCAGACTGGAATATGAGCAAAACCGAGATGTGGGGTCACGGATTAGAAAGCTAGAGTCTTCTATCAGTTCCTTGGAAACTGATTTGGAAGGTATACATAAGACAATGTCTGAACGTAAGGAGACAGCAGAAAGAATTACTAATGAAATCCACAATTGGAAGAAGGAAATGGAAGGTATATTGATTCTATTTCTACATAAATATGATTGCCTTTTGATTTTCTATGCCTTTTTTCTATCTCATTGCCATTTTGGGTTGCGAATTTGAAGATTTCATTCGTACCAGACACTAATATGATCCAGTAGAAGTACATTTTCCAATTGCTTAGGCAATATGGTTGGCTTTATGTTGGAGTCCAGTTACTAGATTAATGTATTCATATATAGAATTTTCTTATTCTTTTTAGGTTATATGTATGGATACTTACATGCCGTTTTCAACCACTGCCAATTTCCATTACATAATATTTGGTGTTTGTAGATTGCTCCGTCTTAGGTTTGAACAAATTTTGGGATGTACATGATCAGCTCGACTTTGTGCATAAATGTATGGTTTACACTACATCTTAACCTAAAGTAGAAAGAAAGCTATCATATTAAGATCAAAAGCTCCAGGCTGATAGATTGTTAATGTGAAAATTCAGTATGATAGATTTTCTAGCCTTGTTATTCTCTTCTTTTGCCTCGTTGTGTGATTATCGCCTCAACTGTCTTATGTTCTTTGACTAGCAAAAATAGTCATTGGTGTCTTTTATCATAGCGATGTGACTAGCAAAATTACTCAGTGGTTATGTGTATATCTAATGCTCCCGTGCAGAGTGCAAACAGAAGTCGGAAGAGTATGAAAAGGAAATCCTGGATTGGAAAAAGCAGGCCTCTCAAGCGACAACAAGCATAACCAAGCTCAATCGTCAGATAAATTCGAAGGTACAATGAAGGTTCATCAGATCCTTTTGTAAAAATATGGTATGTTTGAGTATAGATACACTAAAGCTTCCATATGCTTTCAGGAAACACAAATTGCACAGCTGATCTCACAGAAACAGGAAATAATCGAGAAGTGTGAGCTCGAACATATTACCCTTCCTATATTATCAGATGCTATGGAGGAAGATGATTCAGATGGACCACAGTTTGACTTTAGTGAATTGGATAGAGCGTATCTCCAAGAACGGAGACCATCTTCTCGTGACAAAGTGGAGGCGGAGTTTAGGCAGAAGATAGAATCGAAAACATCAGAGATTGAAAGAACGGCTCCAAACTTGAGAGCACTGGACCAGTACGAGGCTATACAAGAGAAAGAAAAACAAGTTAGCGAAGAGTTTGAAGCAGCTAGGAAAGAGGAGAAGCAAGTGGCAGATGCCTTCAATGCTGTTAAGCAGAAGAGGTAGCTCTAAATTTCTCTTGTGAAATTGATTTTTTTTAAGATTTGAAGAATATTGCTACCAAATCACAATGACGTTAAGTTGACAGAGTTAACCAGAAAAGTAAAAGTAAAAGTTTGAAGAATCTAGTTCTGTGGAAATACTTGATAGAGTTACTGTTTGGATAAAATTGCACACAAATGTGTATACTCATGCTCACGTACAACGGACACCTCAAGTTTCCCATACTGCATTCCATTAGAGTTTTGCTGCTCACTTCAAATTGTTGTGTAGGTATGAGCTATTTATGAAAGCTTTCAACCATATTGCTAGCAACATTGACAAGATCTATAAGCAACTAACCAAGAGTAATACGCATCCACTGGGCGGTACTGCTTATTTAAACCTGGAAAATGATGATGATCCTTTTCTACATGGTATAAAGTATACTACGATGCCTCCAACAAAGCGCTTTCGTGACATGGAACAGCTCTCTGGAGGAGAGAAAACAGTGGCAGCTTTGGCATTGCTCTTCTCCATCCATAGGTATCCCGAACAACCTAGATTTGTTTGATTTGTAAAATCGATTTTGTAGGTTTGCAATGATTTACCTCTAATATTTAGTTAATAGTCTTTGAAATGGGACTAGCAGAAGGTGATCTTGCTACATGAAATATGTTATGTGCCCCAAAAGTAAAAATGGTCATAGTATTACGAACATTTGTCTGCGGTAATCAAATTTGTTGACTCCTTGGCAACAATCTTTGGTTTAATTTTACCAGACTGATAACGGTTTAGGTTTTCTGTAGCTCAAAGTACCCATCTTAAGTCGTTTTTCTTCTCTTTATGATATGAGAGATGACTTATGCTTGTGTAAATACAGTAGTTGTTTTACAAAGGAAGTTACCATTGTCAGTTGTTTTGAAGTTTTGATGATGTTTATGGTGTTGTTCTCTTTCCATTTTTCAGCTATAGGCCTTCACCCTTTTTCATACTTGATGAAGTGGATGCTGCGCTCGATAATCTAAATGTTGCGAAAGTTGCTAAATTCATTCGTAGCAAGTCATGCCAAGCAGCACGTGACAATCAGGATGCAGAGGATGGAAATGGCTTCCAAAGCATTGTAATATCACTCAAGGACAGCTTCTATGACAAAGCCGAAGCTCTAGTTGGAGTATACAGAGACACTGAGAGGAGGTGATAATTTCTACATCGATCTTATTTACATTTATCTATCTATGGCTTAATATCTGAAGATTCGTTGGATATATTTGCTGCAGTTGCTCAAGTACATTATCATTTGACCTTCGGAACTACCAAGAATCGTGATTGGTTCCATAATAACCCCAACCATCGGGGTTTAGGTAAGTTCAATACACCTGAACTTTGTATATGTAGCAAGTGCTGAATGGTGTTTTGATTTTTAGGAATTTAACAGTGTCTTACAATGTTAAAAATGCTATTTCTCTGTGTATTGTGGGCATAGAACCTTCTAAGATCTTACACTTTCGAACCTTTTCTTTTTATGTGATATAAAAACACTCTGAATTTTAGATTATGAATTGTTAGATGATAGTTTTTTTTGGAAATGTTATTAAGTTCTACTGAATGATTCTTCCCTTGTCAATGCAAAAAAATTGATGTGGGTGAGATTTGATATATTGTATTGAGCGGTTTTGGAAAACATGTGGAAAGCTCATACCAAAAGTTACTTTAATTTGGACCTAAAATTCAAATGATCAAAATCCAATTCAATCAGAAAAACACAGCAACGAATCTAATTGGGTAAAAATCAGACAAAGCTTGACTTCTAAATCTTCAATCCTATTAGAATATGGTCTTAATTGGTGGTGTATTATCTAATTTTATTCTTATCGTTAACTTGTCGTTTCAAATTTTTCTAAGTCAGTTTTTCTTTCACATCCTCCTCAAAATTTAAATTATTTAAATAACTAATGGATTACGTGTCATGTGCATAATGAATGACATCACTTGCGTCTCTATTTTCTCTTTCGCAATCATTAAAATATTTTTAATGTATTTTAGATTTTTTTTTTTTTTTTGAGCAACTAGAAAAAAAAATACAAAATAAGAAAACAAACCAGCGGAGGGAAAAAAAGAAGAAGAAAAAAACAGAAAACGAAAACCAGAAAACCTTTTTTATTAGATACAATAATTTTATTCTTCTTCTTCATTCATCTTTGATCCCAAAATCTGAATAAAGTTGCAGAGAAGTCGAAGCAGAAGAGGAAAAAAAATTGAATGGCAAGAGCCAACAACAAATACACCTCTATCAACTTCAACCACGTCCTCCACAAAGATCCTCCTTCTTCTTCTTCTTCTTCACCTTCTGCTTCATCTTCTTATTCGTCTGTCGCTTCCTCTCCTGCTTCGTATTCCTCCGTTGCTCGTTCCAATGGCCGCATGCTTGTCCTCACCAAAGCTTCCCCGAAGCCTCTAAGATCTACTACCACCACCACCACCACAACGCCTCCGCTTTCTCCAGCTCCAAACATTTCAAATCAAGCTCTCTCTAATCCAGATCCGAGTCAGATCTCTCTTCGCCCTTTAGGTCATACCGGAGCTGGTTCATCGCTTTCATTTCCAGTTCGGACTCCGGAAATCGAGAAGGTACATGCTCCTGCTCCGATTTCTGTTTCCCCAAAACCTGATCGGTTCGTTCCGCCGCATCTTAGGCCTGGGTTTGTCCGAAAAGACGATAAACCTGGGCCCGACTCTTCACAATCTAGGGATCCGAATCCGAAACTGAGTCAGAGATTGCCTCACCAGGAACATCCCCGGCAGGGTTATTCCGGATATGGACAAACCGGGCGACCCAAATCGGGTGGGTATGAGAGGATCCGAACTGATCCGAGATCGACCGGAAACCGACCCGGCACCTCCGGATGGTATGTACTCTCAATCTAAACCCAATTTATCTTGAAATTACTACACCACTTGCCTCGCCTATAACTCTACTGGTAGTTTGGATTTTTGGCTTAATGAGGATCTCATTTCTGTATTCAGCTCAATTATAAATCTTATCGAAGCTATTCTTGTTTGTCCTAATTGTTGTTTATTGGATCTGTGTGTTAGCCTAAGGTTGTGTTTGCTTTAAATCCGTAGATATATCATCTTAGAATCTTTCTCTGTCCATTGCTCATCATCTCATCGATAATGTTGTTTTGTGCAGATGAGCTTGCTGGATTTGATGTCCAGTTAAACTCACTCGATGATGGAGATGGGACCTTACCTACATCGCATTCTCAAGAAAGATTTTAAAACAGTGACTTCCACTTTGGTTTGATCAGAGACACACCCCAAGATTCAGTAGATTTGTAGAAGATGTTGTTCTAGGATCAGGGACATAGATTATATAACCTGACACAATAACACTTGCTCTTGCTTATCTTTCTAAACTTTGTTTATGTATCTATAATTTTAAGCTCTTGTTGTTTTAGGTTTTAATCTATAGATTCTTTATAGAGATTAAACATCTTTTGAGGGTTTATAAGATTAACATTTCTTTGTATGAACAAAACTCTCAGGCTTCTTCAGCATCTTATTTCAGATTGTTAAATACATCTGACATTTGTGTCCAAATCCAATACCAAATTATCACGATGCTTGATGATGGTTACAACATTACAAATTTACAGAAATAGATCGGTCAATGCAACATAACTTTTATGTCCATCAAATTCAGACATTCCTCAAATCAATCACTTGCACTTGCAAGGTGTTATATCATCGAATAAGCATGCATTCCTGCTTTTGTTTGTTTCACCAATTATCTCAAAAAGTTCTCACTAACANAAAAAAAAAAAAAAAAAAAAAAAAAAAAAAAAGAGAAAAAGGAGGAAAGATATTTAAAGTCACACAATTCCTATTCTTAGTTTCTTCCATTCCTAATAGTTTCACATGCGTTTTCTACGCATTACGTATGTCTTTTATTAGTATAAGAATATGATTATCCTTCTTAGGAACTACAATACTACTTATATACAACAATAAATGATGAAACTCAATCGAAAAGGTGCACAAAGTTGGGCAAAACATCTGTAACATCCGCTTCATTTGATATTTGCTTTAGCTTGATCCAAAATATATGTATATCTATAATATTTCAGATCAAATATCAGTTTACACTTCTTTTTCAAAAAATAATAATAATATCAGTTAACACTTAGTTAACCTATAGGTAATTTAGATTTGACTTCGATCCAAACATGCTTTTCGATATAATCTTGTGTTGGCTCCGATGATTCAAGATGAACCTAAAATCTGAAGAACAAAGAAAGCAAAGAAAAGAACAGACACAAAGAAACATGTCTTCTAAGCTTAAGCAAATTAGCTCATTATCTTTGTGCAAGATCTCAAGTGAAATTTACTTAGAGCTTTTACTCTGTTGCTTAATCACCTTGCACTTAGATGATTAAATCATGTTACAGAACGGAGAAGAATCACAAAGATCAAATGATCAAACTGATATGCATGGTTTTTAGCACATTTTAGGAGTTCTATTTAGCCGTTTTTACATGCATAAATAATATATTATTGTCATTTTAGGGTCCAAATAGTTTCATTCATTTGCATTAGCATGCATTTTGCATTCGAGGAGATTTTAGGTAC
>OVBA01008952.1:0-11501 GCA_900406435.1 Lepidium aucheri | reverse complement strand
GTAAATTCACAAGATTTTTGAGTTAGTTTTGCATTTGACTCAAATAGGGGTATAGTTTTGTATTTTATTTCAAATTTTAGGTCATTTTAGTTAATTCCCCCAATATTTTTTGAAAAATATATAATCTCCAGAAATATAGTTTTAAATATCATATATATTAAATTTTTTGATAAAAATAATCGGTACATGGCACCGGTTTAAATCTAGTAAAATATAAAGTTGTATTGTAGTTGATTTTTTTTTACCTTTTATAAATAGGTAAGGGAAAGAAAAATGTATTTGGATTGGAGATGCCGTCATCACCACAAAAACCATAGGGGAGAGCGACCGAGACAATATCTCTAACAGTCAATAAATTTGTTGTCAGCTTTTAACTTTTAAGTGCCCCACAATCACATCAATGAAGAAACAAACACGAGCAAGTTGAGTATTAAACGACATCATACTAAATTATTGACATCGACGACCGAATTTAGTAAATTTCATCGAAGCCTTCATTTTCTGAAAAGTCCGTCAATGGAGTTGACCCATAAGAATTACTCATCACCACCAGTAAATAGTTTAATACATTTATTATAGCATACACTCAAATCTCCTACCTTTAAATCCTTCAACAATACTTTCTGTATTTTCGTGATTTTTCCGATGATTTGTCACGTTTTGCTAGTTTTCTTTGTTCTATCTTCCGCCGTCATCATTGGACAAGGAGCAACGGCGCCAAATGTTCCCACCGAATTATTTCTCTTCAACTGCGGAGATTCTTCCGACAATAACGACAACATTGGCCGAAAATGGACGGTGGAGAATCGGACAACCTTTTCATCGAATCCAGCTGACGCGTCGTTCACTTCTGATACATCATACCCAAGTGTTACACAGGTTCCGTACAAGACAGCTCGAATTTTCCGATCTAATTTCACCTACAGTTTTTCAGTTACTCCCGGCTGGAAATTTATCCGGTTGTACTTTTACCCGACTAATTACGGATCCAAATTCGATGCCGTCAATTCCTTCTTCTCCGTCAACGTCAACGGTTTCACTCTCTTGACGAACTTTAGCGCCGATTTAACTGTAAAGGGTCCTGAATCGAAGCAAGAGTATATAATCAAAGAGTTTATAGTTCCTGTTGACCAGACGTTTAATCTCACCTTCACGCCGTCTCGGAATTCGTTAGGTTTCGTTAACGGAATCGAGATTGTCTCGATGCCTGACCGGTTTTACACAAAGGGAGGATTTGACGACACAATAATAAGCGTCGACGGTGGCAGCACTGATACTTATCCGATAAACAACACAACAGCTTTAGAGACCGTTTACAGAGTAAACGTAGGTGGACAAATGATAAACGAAGTCGGCGATTCGGGAATGTTCCGGCGGTGGCTTGACGAGGATAATTTCGTAATTGGTAATTCAGGAGTAGCTCCGAATCTGTCCTCATTGGGTATAAAGATCAACTATACAGCAAAAACTCCGGCGTATGTTGCGCCAGATTCTGTGTATGCCACGTGTCGCGTAATGGGTAACCCCGATCACCCTGAGCAAAACCTGAATTTCAACCTGACGTGGCTATTCACAGTCGACCCCGATTTTATATACATCGTGAGGCTTCATTTCTGTGAGATTCTACCGGAAGTAAACCAACCGCTACAACGCGTATTCTCCATCTTTATCAGAAATCAATTCGCCATGGTTGTAGACGTGATTTCGAGGAGCGGTGGTTCTAAGAATCCAATGTATCTAGATTTCAGTATTTATGTCAAAAGCGGCCCTTTACAAGTTGACTTGCATCCTAGTGCTGAGTATACTACTAAATACTACGATGCTATTCTGAATGGTGTAGAGATTCTCAAGCTTAGCAATTTTGACGGTAATCTTGCTGGACCTAATCCAGTTCCACCCGTATCAATGGACTCACCATCGAACAGTGTAAATCCATCAACTGGAAATGGTAATAAGTCGCATATCTTACCGATCATACTTGCAGTGGTTGGTTCTGCTATTGTATTAGCTATGGTTGTTGTTGTTGTTGTTGTCGTCCTCATGAAAAGAAAGAAGAAGAAAAGCGACGAGTCTAGTGTATATACCATTAGCAAGCCTATTACTGACTCGTCGTGGGGTCCTCTTCCGCACGGGACAAATGCTTCCACTAATACCAGATCAACGACATCTCTCCCTTTGGATCTCTGCCGTCGATTCACCATCTTCGAACTCAAAACCGCCACAAACAATTTTGATGATAATTTAATCGTTGGGAAAGGCGGGTTTGGTACCGTCTACAAAGGACGGATTGACGATGGAGCCACGATCGTTGCAGTTAAACGGCTTGATATTTCATCGAGCCAAGGCGCTAAAGAGTTCGAGACAGAGCTCGAGATGCTCTCAATGCTCCGACATCTACACCTCGTTTCTTTAATCGGATTTTGCGACGATGAATACGAGATGGTGCTTGTTTACGAGTATATGCCACATGGCACTCTTAGAGACCATCTTTACAAGAGAGATAAGGCCTCTGTTCCTCCACTGTCGTGGAAACGAAGGCTAGAGATTTGCATTGGAGCGGCACGTGGAATACAGTATCTCCATACAGGCACGAAGCACACAATTATACATCGAGACATCAAAACCACCAACATACTTCTTGACGAGAACTTCGTAGCTAAAGTGGCCGACTTTGGTTTATCAAAAGTGGGACCAACTAGTGCTTCTCAAACGCACGTATCGACCGTTGTTAAAGGAACGTCTGGGTACTTGGACCCTGAGTACTATCGCCGTCAAGTCTTGACTGATAAATCTGACGTTTATTCCTTTGGAGTTGTTCTGTTCGAAGTTATGTGTAGTAGACCGACACTCAAAATCCAAAATGGTCAACCGGAACAAGCGGATTTGGTCCGATGGGTGAAGTTCAATCACAAAAGAGGATCCCTTGACCAGATCGTTGACACAGATCTAGCTGGTGATATCAGTTCGACATCATTGGAGAAGTTTTGTGAGATAGCCATTAGATGTGTTAAAGATCGTGGTATAGAACGGCCGTCAATGAACGACGTCGTTTGGGCTCTTGAGTTTGCTCTTCAGCTTCATGAACCTGGACATAAGAAGAATGAAAACGTAGATTCTCAGGCTGTGATGCCACTTGGTGAGATAGGTACGGCTACGGACGGAGACGATGACTTATTTACTTGGACTACAGAACTCGTGCCGATATCTAGCACGACCGATGAATCGGCTCCTCGTGTTGGTGATGAAGAGAGTGGCTCGAGTAGGGGAGTCTTTTCGGAGATTAAAGACCCCAAAGCACGGTAAATTTGACGGCTTTGTTACCAATTTTTACATTCAGGTTTGGGTTATTCATATCTGTTGTTCGAGTTATATATGTTTGTTGTTCAAGTTATATAAATGCATTCGTATATGTATATTTTTGGAATAAAATTTAACAAGAGTCACACACTAGAATGCAAAATATTACAGGAAACTCGAGTTATGATCAAATTATATGTTATGTTTTCTAATCTCTCAGTAATAATTTTCATAAGCTCAATACTAACTATTTTTATGGATATATGGAAAGTATCTTGAAGATCAGTCAATGCAAAAAGAACAAGTAAAATGGAAATTTTGTAACAGATATACTTCTAGTTTTTCTTTTTTCAATATTTATTCTCAATTTACTGGCTTATTAGGTAAATTTCTATAAAAAATAGACAATAGACTCGATATTTAGATATACAAGTACGCCTGTTTTTAGTGGACTTACCATCTGTTACTAGACCAAACCGCGTGTAGAGATATACTTCTACTTAGAAACTAGCCCTGGACATATTTCTCAAAACCCGAATCCAAAATATCTGATACCGAACCCAAACGAAATATACATATTATACGAACGGGTATAGATTATGAGAGTGTGCGTACCCGAACGTGTATCTGAAATACCCAAGATATATAATATATTTATAAAAGTTAATTATATATACTTTTAATTACAGAAATATTTAAAATTATAACTATGAATCTAAATACAATAATCAATTTAGAATCAACATAATAACAAAAAACTAAAAGAATTAAACTTTTAATTAAACTCTGACTTTTTAAGAGTTTTTTGAATTTTTTTGAAATTGTTTAGATTAAAAGATTAATAAAAATAAATCGCATACCCAAACCCGAACTGATATAGGGTATTTTATAAGACTGAACTCGACCCCAAGCCCTAAGTTTAATACCCGAACCCAACTTAAACTCGCATAAATACCCAAACATGTTTTATATAGATAAACTCAAAGTATCCGAAATCTAAAACACCCGACCCGATTAAGTTTGGATACTCGAATGTTCAGGGCTATTAAAAACAGTTTATTTTATTCTCCATATTAATTATACTTCTACATTTCTTTTCTTTTTCATCTGGAAATATATATATATATACATATAAAAGAGTTCTTACAACAAGAGAGGAATACTAAGAAAGACTATAACAAAGCCGGCATAAACAAAGATATTCCGGAAGCAGAGCCCAACTAATAGAAGCTAAGGGAGAAATATCTATGAGAAAGACACAAAAGATAGAAAGAGTACGACCTAAGAACTTAAACCAAGAACTTAAATTCGTCGATTTTAAATATTGTCTTTGATACTTTTAATCAACGAATTTGAGCTCATTATTGAAAAAAAAGAGCAAATCAAGCTTATGGATTTTTCATAACAAAGATAAGAAGTGAATCAACTTCTAATTTCTAAAATGGCTTTCGATTTCAAAGTCAATTTTGATTCTACTTTTGCAAAAGGTTAAATTGGTCTAGTCAATGCAAAGTTGAAGGTTTTAAAAAAAAATTAACAAAAAAATTGAAGATTTAATCAACCATATCCAAAATTCAATATTTATTTTCGTAACTTGCAAGGTTAAAATGACATTTTCTCCAATATGAAAGTTATCGAAAGTTATTGAAAGTTGTAATAAGAAAATGTGATCGACATAGCTGTAGACTTTTCCAATATTCATAATCACATTTAGCATTGTTGCTTCATCACACTCAAAATTTCAACAACTTGTCCTTCATGGATCTATCGCTGAAAACTAGCAATTATTGTATCAGTCATTACAAATCACTTTAATAAAACTTAAAACAAAAAAAAATGAATAATGGTCCCAATCAGAAATACCAGTGAGGTAAGAGTCTTTTCGTTTTGTATCTTTGTCGGAATTTTCTTAGAAATGTGTTCTCATTTGCTTTGTGAGTCAATGGTTGACCCATTGACTTATTCACTAGCCATGTATTTATAATTATCCTATCTTCTTTCTTCTCCTCTATTTTTTTTAAAAAAAAAAAAAAACTGGATGAAGTTGTTTTGTTTGTTCTTTTTTTGTCACAGGCCCAAAACGAATAATAAGGGCAAGATTGAATCAAGCATAGGCACACATTAAGCATCATAAGCATAGATAATAATGTAAACTCTTTACAGTAATAAATTTATAATATGTGATTGGAAGATTTATAAGTAACTAGATTTCAAATTACAAAACTAGACATCATAATTTGTTAAATATTATCTAACATTTAGATAACATGATGACAGAATTAATATAGATTTAAAATTATATTGTAATGATGTTTAATACTCTCTTTTCTGGGAATTTTTTTATTTATGAGCATTGCGCTATATAACATTTAGATAACATGATGACAGAATTAATATAGATTTAAAATTACAAAACTAGCTATCATAACTTTTTTAAGTATTATCTACAGAAGATCAATCAAATTATTAAAGCTAAAAGTATATTGTAATGAAGTTTAATGCTCTATTTTTTGGAAAAGTTTTATTTATGATCATTACACTATCGAACATTTGAATAGTTCAATGACAGGATTTGACATTTAAAACGGCATAAAGTATATGTCTTACCTATTAACCTCTGAGATACCAAATTCTAATTTGTGTTAATACGTAATAAAAAATTTAGTTATTTTGTAATTTTAAAATATAAGATATATTTTAAAATATGAATATCAAAAGTTTAAGAACATAAAGCTAGTAATTATCATACTATTTATAATAGCTAAATTAATCATAAGTATTAAATGATCCGTATTTTAATGAAATTTAATATCATATAAACTACTTTCTCTGTTTTTTTAAACTTGATGTTTTATATTTTTCACACAAATTAAGAAAATATTATTTTTGCAAGTGACCTTTATTTCAGTGGCAGGAGTAAGTCCACTAAATGGTAGGCGCATTTGCACATCCTGGGATCCAGTCTCATCGCCTGCATTATGCAGGAACTTGGCTAATGGGTCGGCCAGTTGTGGCCCAATATTGTTGACAAAAAAAAACATTATTTTTTATGCTATCACAATTTTCAAAATAATCTAACCAATCACAAATCAATCTGCAGAATTTAAACAGTAAAAAAACACTAAAAATACATTGAGTTTTGTATAGAAAAATGAAAACATCAACTAAACTGAAACAATTTTTTTCTAAAACATCAAATAAAACTAAACGGAGAGAGTATATTTTTATCAAATTAAAAATAATTAAATTATTGGCTATTATCAAATGAGATGTAATATCAAATTACTTGTAATGAATAATTATAAATTATCCATTTATTATTATTGAATACCAAATATAACTATGTTATAGTCAAATGTTTATAAGATAATTCTTTGTCAATAATTGAATACCAAACATAACTACGCTGAATGAATTTTTTTTGTTATCCTAATTTTAAAATTCTAATGGCATAAATTTCAATTGCTTACAAATTTATAGTTACCTTCTAAAAAGTGATACTCCTTTAATAGTATTAGATTTTTGCCACCTAAATTAATATATTAACTTACTATTTCTCAATATTTGATTAATAATTTTTTAAAAATCATTATTCTTGTAACTAATTTAATATAAGATTACAATTGATAAATATAATTAATAATAAAATAAAATATTAATCTTCAGAATTAATGTACTCATACCACAAATATTCAATTACTACATTTTAATGATCTTTAATTTGTCTATATCGAACCAAAAAATTTAAAACCTAACATCATTGTCACTTGCCGTCTCAACTCCTACAGTTGATAATTCAACTTTTACGGATATAGATTATTGTTTAAGTTTATATTATGTTTTAAAAAGAAAGCTATCTTACTATGTTTCAAGTGTTAAAACTGAGCTTACTTATCTATTTTAAGTTTTGATTAACTTGCGTAAATAGAAATTTTGATTAATTTGCTTAGATAGGTTGTGTAAATTCATGTTTCATATTAATTACAACTAAAATTTCATATAATTAAAAATATAATAAAGTTTAAAATAAAATATAGTATATGATTTTCAGTTACAACTTAGAATTATTAATAAAAAATATATTTAATTATTTTATAAAATAAAAATAATAATACAATAATATTTTTTTAGGGTTTTGTGAACCATGCTAGTTAAAATATACTAAATTTACTGTTTTATGGCTAAGTTGGAGTTGCTCTTAGCAAGTAAAAATTGGAACGAGAAGTCATTTGGTCCGTCCGCAGCCGTACCTATATCACAATGTGACATCTAATCCAGAGAATCTACATTTTCATTCTTCTTATGTTCAGTATTGTGAAGCTGAAGAGCAAACTCAAGCGTCCAAACGATGTCGTTCATGGACGGCCGTTCGACACCACAATCTTCAACACATCTAATGGCTATCTCACAAAAATTCTCCAGCGATGCCGAAGTGATGTCACCAGCTAGATCTGTATCAGCGATCTGGTCAATGTTGCGTCTTTTGTGATTCAACTTCACCCATCGGATCAAATCCGCTTGTTCCGGTTGATCATTTAGGATTCTGAGTACTGGTCTACCACATAAGACTTCGAACAGAACAACTCCAAAGGAATACACGTCAGATTTATCAGTCAAGACTTGACGGCGATAGTACTCAGGGTCCAAGTAGCCACACGTTCCTTTAACGAGGGTCGAGACGTGCGTTTGAGAAGCACTAGTAGGACCTACTTTTGACAAACCAAAGTCGGCGACTTTAGCTACGAAGTTCTCATCAAGAAGTATGTTGGTGGTTTTGATGCCTCGATGTATAATCGTGTGCTTCACGCCTGTATGGAGGTACTCTATTCCACGCGCGGCTCCAATGCAAATCTGTAACCTCTGTTTCCATGACAATGGAACAAAAGAGGCCTTATCCTTCTTGTAAAGATGGTCGCTAAGTGTGCCATGTGGCATATACTCGTAAACAAGCATCATCTCGGATTCCTCGTTGCAATATCCGATAAGAGAAACGAGGTGCAAATGTCGGAGCATTGAGAGCATCTCGAGCTCGGTCTCGAATTCATTAGCGCCTTGCTTCGATGAAATATCCAGCCGTTTAACTGCTACGAGTGTGGCTCCATTGTGGATTCGTCCTTTGTAGACTTTACCGAACCCACCTTTCCCAATGATTAGGTTGTCATCGAAATTGTTTGTAGCGGACTTGATTTCAGAGATGGAGAATCGACGACAGAGATCAGTAGGGAGAGTCGAAGACTTAGTAGTTGGCTTGGTCTTGGTATATACTTTAAACTTGTTGCTTTTCAAGAAAGCAACAAATACAGCTAACACAATACAACCAACAACTACTACTGGAAGTATAATAGATAAGATGTATGACTTATTACCATTCGTAGTCGTCCGCTTTACATTATTCTTGGGTATTGCGTCCGTTGATACAGGAGGATTTGGATTAGGTCCAGCAAGATTACCGTCAGAATTATTCAGCTTGAGAATCTCAACACCATTCAGAATAGCATCGTAATATTTTAGAGACTTCTCATTAGGATGCAAGTCAACTTGTAAAGGGCCGCTTGTGACATAAATACTGAAATCTAGATACATCGGAATCTGAAAACCTCCGCTTGACCGAAACACGTCCATTTCAAATATGGCTGATTGATTTCCGATAAATATGGAGAAGACTCGTTGATTTGGTCCGTCCACTTCCGGTAGAATCTCACAGAAATGAAGCCTAACGAGGTACATAAAACCGGCGTCGACTGTGAATAGCCACGTCAGGTTGGAATTCAAGTTTATAGGGCTACCCATGAAACCCATTATGCGACCTGTTCCGTACACAGATTTCGGCGCAACGTACGCCGGAGTTTTCTTTGTGTAGTTGATCTTTATATCCGGTGGCGGTATAGGAGCTACTCCTGAATGAATACCAAGTATGAAATCATTCTCGTCAAGCCACCGCCGGAACATTCCCGAATCTCCAACTTCGTTTACAACATCTCCGCCTACGTTTACTCGGGAAACGGTCTCCAAAGCTGTTGTGTTGTTTATCGTAAACTCAATGTTGTTGTCATCGCCCAGGTACGTTATCTTGCCGTCAAATCCTCCCTTTGTGTAAAACCGGTCAGGCATGGAGACAATCTCGATCCCGTTAACGAAACCTAACGAATTTGGAGACGGCGTGAAGGTGAGATTCAACGTCTGGTTAACCGGGACAATAAACTCTTTGACTAGATACACTTGTTTGGATTCGGAACCCTTAACAGTTAAATCGGCGCTAAAGTTGTTCAAGAGAGTGAAACCGTTGACAGTGACGGAGAAGAAGGAATTGACGGCGTCGAATTCGGGTCCGTAATTGGTCGGATTAAAATATAACCGGATAAATTTGGAGCCGGGTGTAACTGAAAAACTGTAGGTGAAATTGGATCGGAAAATCCGAGCTGTCATGTACGGAACTTGAGTAACACCAGAGTTTTGGTATGTTGCTTTCGAAGTGAACGACGCGTTGGTTGGATTTGGCAAAAGAATTTTCTGATCCTCCACTGTCCAATTCCGGCCATTGATGACGTTATTGCCGGAAGAATCACCGCAGTTGAAGAGAATGATATTGGTGGGAACATACGGCGCCGTTGCTCCTTCTCCAATGATGACGGCGGAAGATAGAACAAAAAAAGTTAACAAAAAATGACAAATCATCGGAAAAGTGAAGAAAATAAAGAAGAAAGTATTGTTGAAGGATTAAAAGATAAGAGATTTGAGTGTATAATCTAAACGTATTTAAACTAATGGAGGCAAACGAATTGATTCTAATAGTTGTTGGGATAAGCTTGAAATAGCTTGGAGAGCAAGCTAAAACTAACTAATCCTAAGAAGATATGTTTGTCTTTATTAAGTTGTAGTTATCTATTAGGATTAGGTTGAATTTTATCTTAGATAATCCTAATGAGGTTAGGATAAATACTTTGTTATAAATAGATCATGAGGTGATCTACGTTAAGAGTCGAAGTTGTAATCTTAAGGTTTTTGAGGAAGTTTCCTTAAGGATTAATAAAGTTTGAAGGTTAGAGATTCTGAGACTTTATTTGGTATCAGAGCCATGGGAGATATAGTTGCTTCGAACACAAAACCTAAGGAAGGAGGAGGATCTTCAATCCAGTGTCCATTACTCAAATCTACAAATTATACTGTCTGGGCTATGCGAATGAAGATCTTGCTCAAGGTTCATGAAGTATGGGATATCATAGAGACTGAAACCATTGATGATAAGAAGAATAACATGGCGATGGCTCTACTATTTCAATCAATACCTGAGGCGCTCATACTTCAAGTTGGAGAACTTGATACTGCTAAGAAAGTGTGGGAGGCGATCAAAACACGTCACGTGGGAGCAGAACGAGTCAGGGAGGCTAGACTACAGACATTAATGAACGAATTTGATCGTCTGAGAATGCAAGAAACAGAAAGTATCGATGATTTTGGTGGGAAATTATCTGAATTGGCGTCGAAATCAGCTGCCCTAGGGGTTAACATTGATGAGACAAAGATTGTCAAGAAGTTTCTTATGAGTCTTCCTCACAAGAAATATATACACATTGTCGCTTCACTTGAGCAGGTACTCGACCTCAACACAACAAGCTTTCATGACGAGGAAGATAAAAGCAAGTTGTTGTACTCGGATACTGACGGACAAGCTAGCAAGAATCAGAGTGAATATGCTACAAAACGTGAGTACAATGACTCGTACAGGGGCAGAGGTCGTGGGGGACGATCGAATAACAGAGGAAGAGGTCGTGGCAGAGGAAGAGATGCGTCTCGTATAACTTGCTTCAGATGTGATAAGGTTGGGCACTTTGTGGCTCAATGTCCAGAACTTGCACTAAAACTGCAAGAAGCCCAAGAAACAGACGAAACTGATACGCAGGAAGCGGACAAATTGCTAATGCATGAGTTAGTGTTCTTGAATGAGAAGAATATAATGCCTGGAGAGTACGAAACTACTTGCAGAGGAGAAGGCATGTGGTATCTTGATAATGGAGCATCGAATCATATGACTGGTGACATAAGATACTTCACAAAATTAAATGATAAAATCTCTGGAAAGGTACGCTTTGGAGATGACTCACGGGTTGATATCAAAGGCAAAGGCACAATCTCTTTTACTGACATGAACGGAAACTCACGAAGGATGACAGATGTGTACTTCATACCAGACTTAAAAAGCAATA
>OVBA01008951.1:0-11504 GCA_900406435.1 Lepidium aucheri | reverse complement strand
GCTCCTCATCCGTTGTGTTAGGTTCTGTCTTGACCAATGTCATATCAATATGCCAGGAATCAGCACGGATATAATAACTCACGAGCTGAACACGGATCCAACCTTTAAACTAGTAAAATAAAAGAGAAGGAAACTGGGGCACGAACGGACGCAAGCTGTGAACGAGGAGGTGGATCGTCTGATGCAAGCAGGATCCATAACTGAAGTCCGATACCCAGAGTGGCTCTCCAACCCGGTGGTCGTTAAGAAGAAGAATGGCAAGTGGCAAATGTGCGTGGATTTTACCGATTTAAATAAGGCATGTCCTAAAGATAGTTTCCCCTTGCCACGGATATACCAAATAGTCGAAGCAACATCAGGAAATGAACTCTTGTCCTTCATGGACGCCTTCTCTGGCTATAATCAGATATGCATGCATCTAGATGATCGGGAAAAAACTTCGTTCATTACCGAACATGGAACGTATTGCTACCGAGTAATGCCATTCGGCTTAAAAAACGCGGGTGCTACTTATCAACGATTAGTCAATAAAATGTTTAAAGATAAAATAAGCAAGACTATGGAGGTATATATAGATGATATGCTGGTCAAATCCGCAAAAGCTGAAGATCATTTAAAAGATTTAGAAGCGTGCTTCGAAACGCTAAACCAATACGGAATGAAGTTGAATCCAACAAAGTGCACCTTCGCAGTACAAACAGGAGAATTCCTCGGCTATATTGTTACTAAAAGAGGAATCGAGGCCAATCCAAAACAGATCAAAGCGATAATGGACCTCCCTTCACGAAAGAACATACGAGAGGTACAGCGGCTCACTGGGAGAATTGCGGCGCTAAATCGATTCATTTCACGCTCCACAGATAAGCGCCTCCCCTTCTATAAGCTGCTGCGCAATAACAAAAAATTTGAATGGAATGATGAATGCGAGTCTGCTTTCTCAGAACTAAAAAGTTACCTATCTACACCCCCGTTTTTTTCTAAACCAGAAGATGGAGAAGTGTTATATTTGTACACTTTAGTGTCCAGCAATGCGATCAGTGGAGTTCTTGTCCGGGAAGATAAAGGAGAACAAAGACCCATATTTTACGTCAGCAAATTATTGAGCGATCCGGAAACAAGATATTCAGCCGTAGAAAAATTCGCTTTAGCAATTGTGACTTCCGCCCGAAAACTAAGACCATATTTTCAATCACACACCGTAGTTGTGCTAACTAACCATCCACTTCGGACCATCCTACATAGTCTCAATCAATCGGGAAGACACACGAAATGGGTTATCGAATTAAGTGAATATGATGTGGAGTACAAGGGAAGAACAAGTGCGAAATCTCAAGTGTTAGCCAATTTTCTAATCGAGCTATCCCCGGAAGTACAGACTGGCAAGCATGAAGAAGGGAATTGGGCGCTATATGTAGACGGGGCATCATCAGCACATGGATCCGGGATCGGAATCCGATTAGTAACACTGGAAGGAAGCATTATTGAATAATCGTTCAGACTAATGTTCCTAGCGTCCAATAATGAGGCTGAATATGAAGCACTTATAGGAGGACTACGACTAGCTCAATCGCTAGGACTGCAGAAAATAATAGCTTATTGTGATTCTCAACTAGTCACAAGCCAATTTAATGGCAAATCCTATGCAAGGAACGAGCGTATGGACGCATATCTAAAGGTTGTACAACGATTGTCCCAAAGTTTTCCCGATTTCAAATTAGAGAAAATACCTCGAAGCAAGAACACGTCGGCCGATGCATTGGCAGCACTGGCATCAACCTCGGACCCAGATTGTCATAGGACAATTCCTGTTGAAAGTATAGCAGATCCGAGTATAAGTTTACCGAAAGGAGACGGTTATACGATCACAGACAAAGACAAGTCTGAAGAGCATGCCCAGGAATCTCTTCACGAAAAAGATCCGGTCGATTGGCGGATCGACATAAAACTTTACTTAACTAACGGAACGGTACCCAAGGATAAATGGGCCGCACGATGACTAAAAGCTCAAAGCGCTCACTACATGATGCACGAGGAACATCTTTTTACGAAGAAGTATCGAAGGAACATTACTCACTTGTATATATGGGAAAGAAACTCTAAGAGTAATGCAAGAAGTACATCTAGGAGCAAGAGGAAACCATTCGAGAGGACGGGCATTAGCATTCAAAGTAAGATGATTAGGTTACTTTTGGCCCACATTGAATTCTGATTGTGAAAAATTCGCTGCTAAGTGTGAAGCATGCCAACGCCACGCACCGATAATACATTCACCAGCTGAATTCCTCATGCTACCACCGCACCTTACCCATTTATGAGATGGGTGATGGACATCGTGGGATCCCTTCCTCCGGCTCGAAACAAATGATTCATATTAGTAATGACGAATTATTTCACCAAGTGGGTGGAGGCGGACTCATACGCTAGGATTCAGGATTCAGATGTTCAGAAATTCGTTTGGAAGAACGTAATCTATCGTCATGGATTGTCATACAAGATAGTAACCGATAACGGATCACAGTTCATATCTAACAAGTTCGACCAATTCTGCGCCAGTTGGAGGATACGCCTCAGCAAAGCAACACCACGCTACCCGCAGGGAAATGGACAAGCCAAAGCATTAAACAAAATCATCCTAAATGGACTTAAGAAGCGGCTAGACGCGAAAAAAGGCAAATGGGCCGATGAGTTAGACGAAGTATTATGGTCATACAGGACAACCCCCAGAAGGACAACAGGAAGAACACCGTTTTCACTATCACACGGATCAGAAGCTCTAGCCCCAGCTGAAGCGGACGTACCTACTCTTAGAAAGAGCTCCCCGAACAGCCAAGATTGAATAACGCAATGCTCATGGACTCACTAGATCAAATTGAGGAATCTCGAGACCAAGCCCTCTTAAAACTACAGAATTATCAGCAGAAAGCAGCCAGATATTACAATATGAAGGTACATGGGCGTCACATCATGGAAGGAGATTTAGTATTACGTAAAGTTCATGAAAATACCGCAGAAGTCAATGCAGAAAAACTAGGTGTTAATTGGGAAGGACCGTACATCGTGTCTAAGTAAAACCAGGAGTCTATGAATTGCTACAAATGGATGGAACTCAAGTACCACGAAGCTGGAACGCGATCAACCTAAGACGTTACTACTATTAAGTGCATATCTATTAATGTTAAAATAAAACCTTTTGATATGAAATATGTCCGACGCATGTAAAATCCTGAGAACTACGAATGGCTTGATCACATTTAAAAGGTATGTAGGCAGCCGAATACGGTGCAGCCACTTTTATAAAAAAAATATATCTGTGTAAAGAAATATAAATACTTTCCTCTTTGAGAAAATGACATCAGTCACCATTAACAAAGTCATAACAGATAGCAACTAATGGAAGAAGCTCTTTTGCTCACTCAGAATATGGACCAAACAAGCGTTTCAAGAGGAGAACAGAATAATGAACGTACGATTCATCATAATCAAAAAAAAAACGAAAGCACCTTGGACAAAACTATTTTGGAATTGAGCAAGGTTTTTGTCACAAAAGTTCTAACATAAATGACACGAAGAGAGCATGCAAGACATCGAAAAACAAAAAGTAATCAGAGAGCATGCAACTGCATGGAAGAACACTTGGACAACATGCAGCAAAAAATAAGGTATCAACAAGTTCTATATAAAGGAGTCACCATGGTTAATCAAACACATCATCAAGAAAAACAACAAACATTTTTTTTAAAAAGGGTAGGAAAACTTCCCCCCACTTCCAGAAATAATGATAAAGTTGAAGACAGGAGTTGGCTAAAGGTTTGGAACAGAAATTACACCTAAAGAATGGTGTCGGAGGTTGCCACAGAAACCAAAAATAGTATCACCAAAACCTTGCGCCATTGTAGAACGCACGTACAAAAAACAACACAAAAGAACCTCTGTTTATTCAAGACAAGAAAGGAGGAGCCTCTGTTTATTCAAGACACGAAAATCTGAATAAAAGGCGCAAACACACCAATGATGAGATTTCATCGTCAAACCTCTGCATCCGTTCCTTACCCAAAGTGAAGGACAACATATTTATAAAAACAAAGTCTGGTACTTCAAAAGCACAAGCATAAGGAGGCAGAGGAACACAGCCTAGAACCCCAAGTTGACCATAGCGGAAGGCTGCCAGAACTGGGTAAACATCCAAACCGCCCAGCAACAGACTCAGAAAAAAAGAATTAAAACCTCTCCGCAACAAAACCAGTGCGAAAAAAGATCTATCACCTCCAAGAGTGAAAACAGTAACCTTGAGATAAGAGCAAAAACGGACGGATGCGGCAAGAAAAGTAGTTACACGGTTGAACCTTGTTAATTGGAATAACGTCGATAAGGATAACCTATGTCCCCTTCATAAAAAAACGAACAAAAGTGGAAAAGAAGAAGGATGACAACAAAATAAAGATAAAATCTCAAGCCTTCTTTGCAACAAGACTAAGCAAGAAACACCTCCCAGAGTATCAACCATAGATTGAAAAATGGTCGAAACCAGAAAAAGATTCTACCAAAGCATTCGACCCAAGGAATTCTTATCCCATACTAGAAAAGCAAACAAATATAAAAGTATGATGAGGAATTCATCCAAGAAACACGAGAAAACTTTTGAAGGGAGCAACAACAGATGGCGAGTAGTTTCGTTATACTCCAAGATTGATGAAGCTCATATACTGGGAATTTTTCTACAAAACATGAAAAATGTAAACAAATCAAATTGTTTATAAAATACCTAAATACTTATATGAACGCATGTTCCAACGCAATAAGTGCTAACTTGACCAAACGCCTATGAACTCAGGTTCTGGCAGACTAAAACACAAACGCCTACGAATTCAAGTTTTGGCTGGCTAAAAACACAAACGCCTACGAACTCAGGTTCTGGCAGATTAAAAACACGAACGCCTACGAACTCAGGTTTTGGCTGGTTTTAACACAAAAACGTCTACGAATTCAGATTCTGGCTGATTTAAAACAAACATGTGTGAACTCAGGTTCTGGCCATAGTGCGCAGCTCAATCAATATTTGTAAACTCAAGCTTTGGCTTAAAATACGAACGCTTACAGACTCAAGTTCAACCAAAAATTATGTTATCTTGAAACACTTACGAACCGAAGTTCAAGCAAGAAAAGTCCAGATTTATAACTGGCAGGCTTATGTTGAAGAAGCTTACATATACTAAGTCCGATTTCAAGGATAAACACACGTTAGTAGAAGAGGACAATAAAATCATCAACTAACGGAAGGTCAAGCTGAATTGTTACTAAAAATGAGTTAAGCATATTGACGAACGCACGTCGCGAGGAATTTATGTTCGTTATACTCTTGTATAGAAGTTAAAATAGTAATAGAGACGCATATGATGAACGCATGTTTATAGCAAAAGTTACTAAGTAATACAAAAGAAACTTGCAATCATATTGAAAATACCAAGTTTAAAAAAAAAAGCCAAACAACCTTAAACAAACATAATATTCCAAAGTTTTTTAATAAAGACCAAAAGTGAAAAAGAAAGCAAAGCATAAAAGATTGATTCACTAAAAGCGAACAACCAAAAATCAAATGTCAGCATCTTCAATACCCTTGTTCGCCACCTCGTCGTCTTTAAGAGTTGCACCATTTCAAATGGTTGGTTCAGCATGGACATCAGTCACAGATGCATCGATCGGACAGGCGTTTGTCTTCTCACCAGTAGGCTGCTCAGGCTCCAAGTTACCCGTGTTGGGACCATGCTCTTCATCAAGAATATCTTTAAGAACAATGTGATTATTAGAAATGTTGTGTTCGTTCGGGGATTCGGGAAAAGAGAAGGGAAGAAGATCATTTTGCTCTAAGTAGAATGGAGGAATCGCCTTCACTTGGGCATCGTACATCCTCACATCTTCTTCCATCATGTCAATCAATTCTTGAGGAGTCTCGTAACCCAGTTCGTCAAACGCTGCTTTTAGACTCTCAATGGTACCCAAACACTAGTTCGGCATTGAGGAAAGTTTTTGAATTTCATCAAGGTACAAGATGCACTTTCTCAACCTTTCAAGGCGCGAACGGATAGGATCGATGGACGAACATAACATGTCGATTTCAGATTTGGAGGAGTCAAGGAGTTTCTTGAAACGCTTGTTCGACACTATCACCTTTTTTTGATCCTCCTTCGCGGAATGAAGTGACGCTTCAGCATTCATAAGATCATCTTTAAGATCCGCAATGATAGCAGAATCCTCACGTTTCATATCTTCAAGCTGTTTTTGAAGTTCTTCAACCTACGTTTGAAGATGGACATTCTTTCCCTTCTCGGCTTCGAGCTCTTGTAGTGTTTGTGACAAACCTCTGTTATCCCCTGAGGACAACGACTCTCGAGCACTCTTTAAGTTGTGTTCGTAATGAGCGATCATACGGTTCAAGTTTGCATTACTCTACAAAAAAAAGTAAAGGCAAAGGATGAATATCAACATAAGGTAAATAATGTGAAACAGCTAAGTTAAGAACAAGGTGCACTAACCTTCATTCGGTTCCAAGCAAACTCCATAAAGATGTCCTTAACTTCGAAATCAGCTACCGCTGGGAGCACGAACTCGGAATCTCTAGTTGTTTGTATCCAATCCGCACACACTTGCTTGTTTCTAACAAAGTAGGTTGGTTCGTCATACTCAAAACGAATGAATTTTGGACGGGCAGATGAACCTCCATACCCAGTTGGACGAACAGATGAGTCAACAACCTTTTCAGAAGTATCATTCGCCCTTAAGGAGAAAACCACGCCTCTAGACTCACATGGAGGAGGTTGTCGGGTTAAGGCGTTATCAATTGGAGGCGAGCCACGACGGGAAGATGATCTTGGTGCCTCTTTGTGTTGATCACGGGACCTCGAAGAATCAGAAACTATGATAGAAACACGAGGCGTATGTTTCCTTGATGAGGCTCCAACCTCTCTAAGAGACTTACGTGGAGGACTCTTTTGACGATCAGAATCCCTTCCCCTCTTCCTCGCCAACTCATGAACACGACTTGAATAGTCCATTGGCGAACAGGCGTCTGAAAACAAAAAAAAACAACAAATATAACAATAATAAGTAATAAATTCATGAAAACATACAATTCATCAAAACAATAAACCTCTGCTCGTATTCGTTCAAACAGACGTATTAAAAGCTAACCTTGATCAATACGTCTCTCCTTACGTTTAATACGGGCTTCAAGAACAGCAGGAAACCACTGGTGCGACAAATCACGGATACGGTCAACTTGTGCCCGGAAGTCTTCGGGTAATGAACGTCCGACAGGATGCCTTACTGCAAAAAGGAAAGGTTATTTTGATGGTCAGAATCAAAAAACAAAGACAAGTAAAAGAACGAAAGCAGACCAACACAAGCATTCCAAAGGTTCCGATAAAATCGATCGGGTTCGGTAAACAAAACATCATCAACACGAAGATAGAAGAACCGATATTTCCAGTTGGTCAATTTATTCGGAAGACCACAGATAATTTCGAACTTGGACTTCATGCTCAAAAAGAAAGCTCCCTAATAATTGTTGCAGCATGAAAGGAAGGAAACTTCTTCTAAAAAACGATAGTCGATTGATAAGCCACATGCGTCCGCCAAACGAGAAACTCAAGCATATTGTGGATAGAAGTTGGAGCCAATTGGGAAAAAGACATCTTGCAATCATCACAGTAATCGACAAGCAGACGTGGGAAGGGAAGACAGAGACCGCACATAAAGAATCCCTCATAAACACAGATGAAACCCGGTGGGGCACGCCACGGACGTTTGTCAGGAGACAGGATGCGAAAATCGAACCCTTTAATTCCACATATGTCAGACATATGACGAACAGACTTCTCCATACAGAGAGTTGGTGAACCTACCAAAGAATCCAACCACGCCGATAAACCACTGCTTTCCCCCATTCCCTGACCACTCGATCTAGAACGAACAGAAGTCCCGCCTGACGTATGATCGACTGGCAAGGAATGATCAACATCAGTTCCTCTCCTACGAACGCTCGGATCAGACAATAAAACTCCTGATGACGAGCCTTCGCCTAGCAACAACGGGGATAACATCGGTCCATCAATGACTGAACCTGAAAACACATCTAGCATGGCTTGGATTTGTGGTTCCCTCTGTTCGTTAGCCTCAGCTCCAGAAGCCACGAGCAAACAGCCGACCGTCGGGTTGTGTTCAAAATCTAACCCACGTCCGCCTCCTCCCACGTCTTCGTCCGACTCGGTTTCAGACAACACGCGTTCGTCAAAATCATCAAAATCTTCATTCTCAGAATTCGAGTCCTCTAATTCACGATCGGACCCTTTGGAAAACGAATGTTCGGAATTGATTTTGTTACGAGACATGTTGAATCAAATCAACGAACAAAGAATCCAAATTCTCGAAAAAATAAAGAATGAAGGGAAAAAGAGAGAAAAGAGGCAAATAGGAAAATGAACAGAGAGTACCTTTGGTGAAACTTGGAGAAAATTTAGGGAAGAATGAAAAAATGAAGGTAATTTATAGCATATCCAAAACCCTAAAACAAGTGCTCACCCAGTTGGAAAACACGGATCCGCAATCAAAACACGTCATGTGTCCAATTCTGATTATCAGTTCGTCAAAATTACATTTTTACGAACTTGGGGGGCTGATTGTATATGCTAAAATGGGATCGGCCCATTAAGGTCCAAGGCCCACAGGAAAACCCAAAATAAGATTGTATAGGCTAAAATGGGCTTGGCCCATTAAGGTCCAAGGCCCACAGGAAACCAAAAATAAGCCCACCAGAGAAAGGCCCAGAAATGACGCTGTTTCCCACATGTCAAACGCGTACTGACACCTGTCCAATAACATCTGTTTAACATGCACAGAAGAAAAACATGCGTCCCAACATCTGTGACTCCAGACTAACGCGTGTAATCCATTTGGAAAACACAAGTCGCTCAAATCCATCTATAAATAGGAGACTAGAACTCTTGAAAAAGGGAGATAGACAAGAACAAAAGGAGGAATAACTAAAGGAGGAAGAACTTGCATAAAGGAGTTTAAGAATAAGAAACAAATATTAATAACAAGAGAACTCGAACGAACGTTCGCAGTAATTAAGATCCTAACACGAGGATACCCAACCCGCGCTCGTAACAAGCTTGGAAAACATAGGAAAAACGAGACTAATAAGACTTCAATTTTACAAAAGATTTAGTTGTGCTAATTCACGCATCAACACAAAGCGGATTAAAATTACTAGAACTACAAACAAGACCCAATATACCACATAACATATTAGTATAGGAAGGACCATTTCATTTTCAGACTGAACCAATGCGATAGCAAACAAGAACGCCGCCGATAAACAAATGACTGCTGCCAACATAAATATAACGAGGACCACCATTATGAACCGGTTCCTGTATACGTAACTATATCATTAGACAACTTGTTCTAGAGACTCTAAAACAATAGACACGTCTTATTGTTTAATTGTTTGAGATTGATTTCTAATAAACCAAACAAATCATCATTTTAAGTTTAATTAAATTTGATTAACATGTTTTTTTTTAAAATTTCTTTTATAAATTTTAAAATAAAATTAACTATCTGTCACTATCCATTTTGCATATATTTAAACTGTAAAAATAAAAAGAAACTGCAAAATAAATGTGATAACTACAAAACAAATATGTAAAACAACAAAATAAATCGATGAAACTAAAAGATATAAATCTTTTAAAAGTTAAATTGTTATAAAAAGTAATAATATTATATTTATAAGGTATTTGCCTGAGTTTCTTACCAATACAAAGAAAAAAATCAAGTATAAATTTCTCAAAACAAAAAAATATTAGAAATGTTGATATTATAGAGACTCAATAAGTCAACCATTTATCAAGCTCAAAATTATAGTAAAATTCCAGAAAACATGACTGCAAACAATTTGTTCTTTTTAAGCAGAAGGTTTGAGTTTACTCCCTCCAACAATATTTTATAAGATGATATAGAAGAAAACAAGTTATTGTACTTATTTACCTTAGTCGGAAACCGCTAATAGCGAGGAGAATGAAACTCATAGAGGTAGTAAACGACACTGTACTGCTAATCACCATCCCAATATAAGCCACACGCTTCGAGTCCCCGAACACTGCAGTTCCTACTTCCCTACAACTCGATTCATTTTCCTTACGACAACCATCACTTTGCCACACACCACCTGGAGGAGTAACCATAACTTGAAAGCTCATACTTGCTATCACTGTTGCTGTAACCATCAGATTCCCTTTGGTTTTCTCTAGCCAATCACTTTGACGATCTAGATACTTTTCAAACCCCTCCGATGATTCTATCTGTTGATGATTTCCTTCACCATTTCTACCCATGGAACCAATTGATGTTTCAACGAAAGGCTTAACTCTTTAAGTTTTTATAAATATGCAACTTCTCTTTGGTCACAATTATAAAGAAAAAAAAAAAGGAGACTAGTCTTGTCTAACCAGTACCAAACCAAGAACCCACAAGGGACAATTTATTATGTCGTCTATATTGGCCTTGATTGGTGGATAAATTTTCGCCGATTTGAAAGGCCAAAAACAAAACGTCACAAATCAAAAGTGAATTATGCAACTGAAGTAAAAAATAAAGTGTGTTTTTGATGTGGTAGAGTTAGGATCCTAAATTCAAATTACATACCTCTCAAGATGCGGTAGAGTTAAAAGTGGAAAGCATAAAGATATTTTATTAATATGTCACACACACTCATTTATTTATAAGTTCATATATAAATATATGTTTGTTTATACACATAATTGTCAAAATTTAGGGTTTGAATGATTGTTGTAATGAGCCAATCCAATTAGTCCGGTTGCAGAGACCATATCGTTTTAATTGTTTAGGCCGGATCCGGACAACAATTACGATACTGGTCAAATTCATTTTAACCTCAACACTGTTTGCAAATATTGTTTTATCAATACCAAACAAATAAATCGGTTAACATATTACAAATAGTATGTTCTTTCTGATATCTCTAAACGCAAGTCCTTCTTTTTTGGTAGTATGGAAGTCTTTATTTTGGTAATTCTTAAACTAGATGATGTCTCGTGCTATGTACGAGTTAGGTAACATTTGTTCGTTTTATTTATTTATGATTTGATTTATAAATGTAAATTTAATAATTACTTAGTTATATATATATATTTGATATATTAAAAATAAATTTATAGTGATCACGGGTGTTTTTTGTAGNTGGTGTTTGTTGTACACGAAATATATTTTTTATTTCTGTTTACTTAAGTTTTGATGCATTATAATTTTACATATAAAATTTTTTGACTCGTGTCATTTACGTTTTGACTCATGTTCATTTATGTTTTAGACTAGTTTATAACTTAATTTTTAGACACATAATTATTTAGGGTTTTAAACTCGTATATATTTAAGTTTTAAGATCTATGTTTAATTTTGATGTGTTATATATTATCGATAGAACA
>OVBA01008950.1:0-11505 GCA_900406435.1 Lepidium aucheri | reverse complement strand
CACCGGTGATTACTATAAATTTATTTTTAATATATCAAATATATATATAATAAAAAAATTAATAAATTTACACATACAAATCAAACCATAATTAAATAAATAAACCAAACAAATATTATCTAACCCGTGCATAGCACGAGACATCATCTAGTCTTAAATAAATTTATATTATATATTTTTTAGAAGTTATTAATTCAGGTAAAAAAAATTCTAGATCCGCCACTGAATATGCTGATATATTATTTGTTTTACGTTTTTTTGTAAATTTAAACTACAAAATATGTGCGTTTAAATATCAAAAATTTATGTACATGTTCTATTTCACTGTTTTCCTCAAATCCAATTATATAAATTTGGGTTTCAAAAGTTTGTACTCAACAAAATTGTTCCACGTGTCTAATCCAACGATCAAAATTTATTCCACAGTTATATTATATTATAAAATGATACAATTAAATCCTAATCTTATTATATAAAGAAGAGTTTCGCAAAGTTAGTAATTAACAGGATTTTTTCACGTGTCAAATCTAATGATCCAAAAATTTTCTCAATTTATTTTATTTTTTAAAAAAACTAGATAAAATAAATCTATAAATAGATTTCCTCAATATTTAGATTATCCTAATTTAAAAAGAATTCATAACCTAAAAGCAATCTTAATCTAAAAAGAAATCGAGAATATTAATTATTAAAAAAATAATTATAACAAAAAGTAAGTTTCATTACTAATCTTAAAAAATAAAAAAATATTATATTAAAAGCAACAAAAACGAAATATATATACATATATATATTATATTTTGAATCATATTTATCTATAAAAAATGTTAATCTAATAATTGTTAAAAACTTAATTCTAAAAAAAGTAATTTTCATTGGTAAACTTATTATATTAAATATTATTTATATAAAACGAATCTGATAAGATATACTTCCTCCGTTTTAATTTAGTTGTCATTTTAGATTTTGACACACATATTAAGAGGTTAATATTCTATTATGCCCTTGTTTGACTATTAGAATTCCATAGTATTTAATATTTGATTCATTTAATTAGGAGCAAAAAATGAGATAATCTTTATATCAAAAATTACATTAGAAAATGAGAATGACAACTAATATGAAACAAACATTTTATCCTAGAATGACAAGTAATATGAAATGGGGGGAGTATGTATCTTTAATCATAATTCTAGCCGAAGATAATTATCTAAATACCTCCCAAAATTTATTTGTATACATAATATTAAACTAAAAGGACTTTTATATAAATAATCATAATCCAAAAGTGTTGAAGGTGGATTTGAGATCCTACTTCGGTCTACTGAAAACAACAGGTCGAATATAAAAGAAACCACCAGGTTGCAAGCACTAAGTCTTCAACTCATATAAAATATTTGACTCGGCAAAAAGTCGGATGACACATTAGCAAACGATTAATGGAAGTTTTCCTGTTCCAATATGGAAAACTTCCACAAATCTAGCACGAATCTTAATAGATTCAGTCTTATCAACAAGATTTGTAAATCTTTCTATATTTTCTACACATGTAACCACCTCTATAAACTATAAATAGAGACACATTCCTTTGAAAAAGGATCGGCTTTTTGATATACTAAAGTCTAATAAGAACATCAATTCGGCAATTATCTCTTCTTGCTCTTAGCTAACTAGCTCTTCCTCCCAATCAGATTCACAAATGTCCTTGCCCATTCTCCTCCATTCTTTTTATCAGGAACCACCGTTTTAGTACTCATTGTTCTAAGACCGGTTTCAACAGTTGGCACCATCTGTGAGGAAGATATCGAAAGACAGATTCACAAAAGCAAGAGTAAAACTCTGAGAGAAGAAGGATGGTTGAAGGAGAAATCACCATCAACTCACCGGAAAGGATCCCTCATGAACACATTGATCTAGCGAATGAAACAACCCTGAATTCAACTCGAACTCAGGAAGAGAATCAACAAGAATCTCAAGATGATATTGATCTTTCGCCGTCACCACCACGATCACCGACACTCAGAACCTTAGTGTGAAACCTGATTGCACAGTAAGAAGCTTTTGATCGGAGAAACATTGAAAGATTTGATAGACTCAAATCTCGTTTGAATGAGAGTAGCCTCCCGATTACATAGGTCAATAAGCTGTGCGCAGAAGCACTTGCTAGTGTTCAAAGAACACTATTTAGGGACTTACCAACTCCACAGCTAGTGAACACCTTGGTACAGGATCATTCTGCCATACCGAGCACGTCTGGATAGGATGGTCAAGTGACGTTAGACGCTGCGACTGTATTAAAGATGATGGATGACATAAAGTCAAAATTCTTCTAAGCTACCAGCTCGGCACCCAAGATAGGAAGGATCCTAGCTCATGTACAAAACTTGCCATTCGCACTACGACTAAGGAGAGTCTCGGTGGACAGAGGATTACGGTTCAGATGCCTTTCTTACGATGGGAACTCAGACCCAGTAGAATTTATGAGCGCCTTCAACGTTATGATGAACAATACCAATTATACCATGGACAATGAGGATGCAGCTTATTATCAGCACTTTGCAGAGAATTTGAATAGAGACAGCTTGGTATGGTTCACCAACCTACCAACAGGGTCAAATGAAAGCTTCAACCAACTTGCCGAGTTGTTTATAAAGCAATACGCTTTATTCGTCAACCAAGATACCTCGACTACTAAGTTGAGATCCTTAAGGCAGGGTTTTGACGAGCCTTTGAAGTCGTATCTCGGATGCTTCAAAAGGATCCTGACGAAGGCCAAAGCCAGTGATGACATGGCTATTGAGGCCCTCCAAACTGGAATGGTGACCGACATAGCACTTAAATGGGACCTATTCGTCAACATGCCCAATATGATTTTGGATTCCCTTTGTAGAGCAGCAAGACACGCAGAGTATGTGGAGGAAAAACAAATCCTCTCGTAGAATCAAGATACGCAGCAGAAATCAGCGACTAAAGAGCCAAAAGATGGACATTACAAGCCAAGACATCACAATAAAGGGAAAACAAACTCAGCAACCGTTTTCCGAGTTAGGAAGAATAGCATCCCCTGTGACAAGTCGTTTAAGAATACCTACAACCGGAACGAGTACTGCAGTTTTATAAGAAATCGGGTCATTCGGCCGCAAAGTGCAAACAATTGCAAGAATTCCTTGCTGAGAAGTTTAGTAAGGGTGAGTTGAAGTTTCGGAAAAAGAAACCCAAAGGTACAAAGCGCAAAAGCAAAAAGAAGCTGAGCAACAAGAAGTTGCTTTCAAATCAGCAAATCCAAAGGCCGACACCTCAGAAACAATTAAGCGGCAAAAGCCAGTAGGAGACAATGATGGATCCGGTGATCTACGAGTTGTTGTCGGTTTAATCATGGGCAGATTACAATTTTGTGATGACACTATTCGTTCGATCAAAAATATGAATGAAAGGTTGTCGCCTCTATTACCCAGGAGCCCGTCAAGGATTACATGCATGTCGTGGATTCAATGATCACTTACACCACTGAAGATGTCAAAGGAGTCAGCTTCCCGCATAATGACCCCATAGTCATCAAACTCCAAGTTGCCGATTGTGATGTTTCATGAATTCTCATCGATACTGAGAGTTCAGTGGATCTTATATTCAAAGAGACTTTGGATAAGATGGCGCTCCCGGATGTTCAGCTTAAACCCATAGCAGGACCTTGACTGCATTCGATGGATGTACAATCAATGCGATCGGAATGGTGAAGCTAGTAGTCCGAGTTGCTGGAATTACAAGATGGATCAAGCTACTCGCTCTAGATAAACCACCGATCTACAATATGATCTTAGAAACACTTTGGATACACACGATGAAAGTTGTGCCCTCAAGCTATTATCAGTGTGTTAAAATCCAGACAAACAAAGGAGTTTATACACTAAAAGGAGATTAAAAGATGGCTAGAAGTTGCTTCATCGCCGAGTTAAAGTTAAGGAACAAATCATGCATGATCGCTGTGTCAGTAGGAAGTAGGGTACTAACCGAACCACCTACTCCTGAGAAGACAGACCAATCCACTTTTGAACTTGTTAACATCGTTTTAGCTGACCCAACAAAATTTGTAAGCATCAGAATCAACCTGAGCAAGCCAATCAAGGAGAAGTTGATACGTCTCCTTGAAGAGAATGTGATGATATTCGCATGGGCGCCAAGTGACATGCCTGGAATCAACCCGTCAATTACAAGTCATAGGCTAAATGTCAATCCGATATATAAGCTGATTAAATAGAAGAGAAGGAAATTCGGACCAAAGAGAACAAAGGCCATAATCGAACAGGTTAAAAAGCTAGTTGAAATCGGATCAATCACCAAAGTTTAATATCCTGAATGGCTAGCCAATACGGTAGTCGTTTCGAAGAAGAATGGAAAATGGCGAGTCTGTCTAGACTTTACTGATCTCAACAAAACTTATCCAAAAGACAGTTACCCACTACCAAATATCGACCAAATCGTCGAAGCAACAGCTGGAAATGAACTTCTTTCTTTCATGGATGCTTTTTTGGGATATAACCAGATTCGAATGCATCCGGACGACATGGGTAAAACTTTGTTCATCACGAAATAGGGCACTTACTGTTATAAAGTAATGCCATTCGGCCTAAAGAATGTTGGAGCTACCTTCCAGCACCTCGTGAAAAGAATATTTGCCGACCAACTCGGGCAAACCATGGAAGTATATATAGACGATATGCTAATCAAGTCGTTAAAAGCAGAATATCACATCGATCATTTAACTCGTTGCTTCAAAACTCTGAATGAATATCAGATGAAGCTCAACCCAGCAAAATGTACTTTCGAGGTTACATTGGGAAAATTCCTCAAATACATAGTCACTCAAAGAGGAATTGAAGCTAAAATAAAACAGGTCACGACAATCCAAGAATTACCTTCTTCAAAGAATAAGCAAGAAGTACATAAGCTAGCGGGCTGAATAGCCACCCTGAACAACTTCATATCGCGTTTGACCGACAAGTGTCTTCCATTCTACAACTTGTTGCATGGAAACAAAGAGTTCAAGTGGGATAAAAGCTGCAAGAAGGCTTTTTCCGAGTTAAAAGAGTATCTTTCAACACTACTGATACTTTCCCAACCGTAATACAGAGAACCATTATATTTATACATCACAATATCTACCTCGGTAGTTAGTGGTGTACTAGTTCGAGATGATAGAGGAACTCAGTATCTGATCTTCTATATCAGCAAGTCATTGGATGGAACCGAGTCCTGATATCTGACTATAGAGAAGTTTGCACTAGTGGTAGTCACTTCAGCAAGGAAGTTGCGACCTTACATTTAGTCTCATACCATTATAGTATTAACGAATCTTCCACTGCGAACAATTCTCCATAGTCCAAATTAGTCAGGACAATTGACGAAGTGGGAAATTGAATTAAGTGAGTAGGACATCGAGTTCAAAGGACGCACAAGTGCGAAGTTGCAAGTCTTAGCCAATTTCGTAATCGAGCTATCTCTGGATCTATAACCTCTAGACTCGGCAAAGGACCAAAAGTGGAAAATATATATGGATGGATCTTCATCACAACGCGGCTCAGGAGTAGGCATCCGACTAGAGAGCCCTACGAGAGGAGTCCTAAAACAGTCATTCCGACTTGCATTCCCATCTTCAAACAACGAGGCGGAGTACGAGGATCTAATTGCGAGAATTAAAATGGCAAAGGAAGTCAGAGCTACCAATATTGATTGCTATTACGACTCCCAACTCATTGTTAATCAAGTAAATGGAGGTTACGACATGAAAAATTATCGAATGGAAGCTTACCATTGCATGATAAAGGAGCTAGCCAGGGAATTGGGATTTAAGATCAACAAAATCTTAAGGTCCGAGAACACATCTGTCGACGCCCTAGCTACTCTTGCATTGATAAAAGATTCCATCCAAAGATGAATCATCCCAGTGGAAAGCATAGATCGCCTAAGCATAAGCCTACCAATGGGAGATCTAGAACTCGTCTCAGCTATAGACGAAACCCGAGAAGAATCAGACTCTAAGATGGCAGACGTTAAACAAAATGACAAACAGAAGGTGGATTGGCGAGACGAAATCCTCACTTACATCCTAGACAGTGAAATGCTGGAAGACTGATGAAAATCACGTTGATTGAAAGCCAAATGTGTTTTCTACGCCAAAATCGGCAAAAAACTTACCAAAGAAGCACAAACGGAGTACTACTCACGTCTGTTCACAGAAACAAATTCAGCGAGATCATCAAGAAGACACATGATGGAGCAGGAGGATACCAAAGTAGTGGAAAAGCAATCGTTCAAAAGATCAAATCACTCGGCTACTATTGGCCGACTATGACAAAAGATTACATCATATACACCGCTAAGTGTGATACTTGCCAAAGACACGGACACATCATTCACGCTCTGACAGAGGAGTGAACATTAGCAATCATGCCTTATCCATTCATGCGATGGACAATGGATATAGTCGGACCATTACCATCATCATGACAAAAGAGGTTCATGCTCGTTATGACCGACAACTTCTCAAAGTGGGTTGAAGCAGAAGCTTATTCTCAGATCAAGGATAAAGATATGATCAAATTCGTGTGGAAAAATATCATCTGCTGACATGGTCTTCCATACGAGATCGTGACTGATAACAGATCTCAATTCATCTCGGCAAAATTTACCAACTTTTGCGCCATATGGAATACTCAAGTAAGCAAATCAACGCCATAAAACCCACAAGGAAACAGCCAGGCTGAGACCACGAATAAACATATTCTCGATGGTCTAAAGAAGCCACTCTCTAAAAAGAAGGGAAGTTGGGCTTTCAAGTTGGAGGGTATATTATGGTCACATCGAACCACACCTTGGCAATCAACCGAATGAACCCCATTCTCTCTTTCTCACAGAATGGAAGCAATGGCTCCAGTCAAGATAGTTGTGCCAACTCTACGCTGCGAACATCTTTCCAAAAATGAAGACGCTAACAACAATGCTATAGAAAATAGTATTGATGACTTAGAAGATGAACACAACGAGGCACTCCTTTGAGTACAAAACTACCAACAACAAGCTGCAAAGTACTATAATAAGAAAGTACGCGTACGGCACTTTGTATTCAGAGATCTTGTACTTCGAAAAGTGTTTGAGAAAACGGGAAAAATTGGGAAGGGCTATACATTATCTTTGAAATTGTAAAGCCAGGAGTCTACAAAATCGCAAGCATGGAAGGAGTACCAATTCCTCGAAGTTGTAACTCCATCAACCTAAAGCGATACTACTAAAAGCTCACCATCTTGGCAAATTAGATACAATACTTAACGCATCTCTGTCTACTTAATTAACTATGTAATGAGAACTACGTCTTGGTTTGATCCCTTCGGGGTACGTAGGTAGCCTTCGGGTCCAGCTAGAACTCTATAAAAAAATTATTTGTCCCAAGTCGGCATCTAAATTTTTTTTAAAAAAGGTTACACCCTATATTCTCCAAAATTGCAAGTTGAGATATATTCTTGCAAAAGAAAACGCAATTTATCTTTAAGCCGAGTCTTAAAATCTCGACGAGCTCAACCTCGAAAAACTTGTCCAAATTACAAAAAACTTTACCGAGCCCAACCTCGAAAACTTGTTCAAATCATAGGAACCTCACCGAGTCTAAATCTCAAAAATCTCTAACTAAGGCCTAGTCCTTATCTTTAAAACCGAGTTCTAAACTCACCAAGTTCATCCTCAGAAAACTTATATAATACCTGACCATTACGAGACTAACCCCTCGTAGCATGGACGAGAATCTAATTCCCACAAAAGACAAGGCATTAGCTTTGTATAGATCTTTTGAGATTAAATTCTCACAAAACAATGGAACATAGTTCCGTAGAGACTTACGAGATTAGATCTCGACAAAAGACAGAGCATAGCTTTGTCCAAACACAATAAGATTAACTTCTCACAAAACAACAAAACATAGTTCCGTACATATCAACAATATTAGTTCTCGTCACAAGACAAAGCATAGCTTTGTACTGAATCGCCGAGATTAACTTTTCACAAAATGATGGAACATAGTTCCGTACATATTCATGAGATTAAAACCTCACTTAAACAACAAAACAAAGCTTTGTACAAATTTGCCGAGACTAAAATCTCACTTAACGACAAAGCATAGCTTTGTACACAATTACGAGATAAAGTCTTGAACAAAGTCACAACACAATTACTAAGCAGATAATCGGAAAATTTTTAGACCAAGTTTTACGAATATGGTTTCCAATTCTGAACTTCTTAAAATACAAACTGAGTCTTAAAATCTCAGCTTTAAAGTCGCATAACAGAAAACTCTCTTCCTAAGCTAAAACGAGATCAAACTCTCTAAACGCGGGAAGAAACTTATTTAAATGCACAAAAACAAGAAAAGGATATCAGGAACCAGAATTCATAAAATGACGAGTCAATCACTTAAACGAATTCTTCATTAATATTCAAATGTCAAATTTTATTTACACAGGAAAAATATTTACAAATTGTACATCCAACTCCTAAAGAGGCCTAATGCCGACTACAAAAGAAGACTACGATAAAGCCCTGAGAAATTATAATACTTCTGGGAGTCCACTTTCACCAGCATTAGAGCCTTCCCCAACTTCGAAAACTGGGAAGACCAAGTCCTCCAGAAGCAACGATGTTAAGCTCTCCTTATCAACGAGTTCCTTGTACTCGTTCACCTTGGCGGTCATCAAGTCGGTGACTGCAGGAAGGATGTCGATTCCACGAGTGGAAAGTAATTGGAGAATATTTTTTGACCCAATAAAATAGGCATACAACAAACGAGCCTCAAGGTTCTTGTCCAGATAGTTGAACCGAGCAGCCATTCGGTCAAAACGATCAGACAACCATTCACGAAGAAACTTAAAGATCTTCAAATTCTCAATAGTCAAGGCTTGACGGAGTTGAGAATCAAAGTACCCCCTCATAGCGTCCAGCTTGGCACACAGCTTTAGAACCTCCTCGCTTGCTTGCTCAACAAACTTGAAAGCGGCACCACGATCAGAGTTGGCACATTCAAGCGACTTCGACAAAGCCTCGTTTCAAACAACCAACTTGAAGACGTTCTCACGCTCAAGTTTAAACTCGTCCTTGACACGAACTCCACCTCAGAAAGCTTAGATCTTAGTTCAGCCGCTTCAAAATAACTTCCAGCAACTCGGCTGGACATGCCTCTCTGAGAACTGCTTTCCGCGTTGGCAACACACTTCTCCCACTATAACATGATGTTGTTCAGGCAAGAGATAAACTGTAAAGACATCAAGAAAGTAACAAGTCAGAAGCCGAAAGCAAGACAATAAACGCAAAGTAACAATAAAAAAATCAGTACGAACCCGGAACAGCAAGCGCAAAGCCTCTTCATACTCCTCCCAATTCTTCATCTGATCTGGGGAGGGGAAACACTCCAACAAAGTCCTAATCTGGCTCATTAAGCCAGCACACTCATACTGAAAGTCCAAAATTGGATGAGGACTAGTATGATTGTGGGTAAATCAGAAGTCGGGTAACCCCTACCCCTTTTACAAGAAGTACTCGCATAACCACTCCTATCGCCTCCTCTTGGAGAACCAATCCTTAGCGGTGTATCAGCCCTTACCTTTTTTGTAGGCCGCAAATCTCCACATTCTGACCTGGAAGAGACTTCAAGCATGTCCTGAGATGAAGCAGATAACAGTTTAGAAACCCTAGAAGAACCTCTAGAAGGTAAAACATTGAAACCCTCGAGTCCAAAATTAACACCAGCTTCGACATTAGGAAGTTTGAAATCATCAAGACCCATTTTTCTAAGAAGAATGAAGAAAAAAAAGTTAGAGAAATTTGAAAAAGTTTGAAAACGAAAGAACTCAGAAGTTGTTAAAGCAAGATTGCGGAGATGAAAAGTGAATGGTAAAAGAAGAAGAAGCACGATATTTATAGGGAGGTTTTGAAATTCGAAACGACACGAAATGATAATTATGACTGAGTGTGATGTAATCGCAGCGTCCCCACGTGGTAATAATGATGATTCTCGTAAAACTGAGGTGATTGTTCAATTAGAGTACTTGAAAACTGACACGTGGACCAAAAATTCTGGAAGATGCAAAAACCTTTCCGACTCGGAAATTCAGTACAAAAATTTTCCGAGTCTGGGGGGGATAATTTTTGGAGGTGGATCAGAGATCCTACTTTGGTCCACTGAAAACAACGGATCAAATATAAAAGAACCACCCAGTTGCAAGCACTAAGTCTTCAACTTAGATAAAATATTTGACTCGGCAAAATGTCTAGTCTCGGAAGATTCCATGAACCTCAAGAGAAGTTGGATGACACATCAGCAAACGATTAATGGAAGTTTTATTGTTCCAACATGGAAAACTTCCACAAATCTAGCACGAATCTTAACAGATTCAGTCTTATCAACAAGATTTATAAATCTTTCTCTATTTTCTACACATGTAACCGCCTCTATAAACTATAAATAGAGGCACAAGCTTTCCCTCTGTAGAAGACTTCTTCTGAATGGCATGTCCCCTCCTTGAGAAGCGGAAGAAGGGGAAGTCAGCCTCAAAGGCTGTCCCAACTTGCCCAAGTACGCCGATAGGCGAAAGAGAATAAACTAACTCTGATTTGAGTTGGCGAGGCCAGAAAGCTTTCTTCTCTTTTGACTTGGATATGCCACAAGAGGCAACTGGGCGTATTGTATGTGCCAATATCCTTTGAAAAAAAAATCCGCTTTTTGGTATACTAAAGTCTAATAAGAACATCAATTCGGCAATCATCTCTTCTTGCTCTTAGCTAACTAGCTCTTGCTCCCAATTCGATTCACAAGTGTCCTTGCTCATTCTCCTCCACTCTTTTAATCAGGAGCCATCGTTTTAGTACTCGTTGTGCTAAGATCGGTTCCAACAAAAAGAGAATCGAATTTTAATTGCTATATATACATAAACACATAGACGATTTTTAATACCTTTAAACTTTTTAATCTTTCTCCAATTTAGTTTATTTGTTTTCGTTTACATTTAGAGCAATCAAAGCAAATAAACAAAAAAGTAAAAAGTTTAAATTTAATGTATTATTATTTTACTTTACTATTATAAGTACGATATCTTATCATCTTATTATATAAAGAAGGATTTCTCAAAGTTAGTAATTAACATAATTTTTCAAAAGATAATTATATATATACCTCCCAAATATTTATTTGTATACATAATATTAAACTAAAAAGAATTTTATTATATAAAGAAGAGATTTTCAAAGTTAGTAATTAACAGGATTCTTCCCTGTGTCATATCCAATGGTCCGAAATTTTCTCGAATTTATTTATTNGATAAATCTTTAAATAGATTTTTCAATGTTTAGATTATCCTAATCTAAAAATAATTCCTAACAGAAAAAAATCTTAATCAAAAAAGAAATCGGGAATATTAGTTATTAAAAATTAATTATAACAAAAAGTAGTTTTGAATAATTATATTAAAA
>OVBA01008948.1:0-11509 GCA_900406435.1 Lepidium aucheri | reverse complement strand
CTTAATAATATATAAAATAAAGTAGGTTATATTAGTTAATTTTTTCTTATTATTATTATTGATAAAAGGCTTTCCAATCCTGGTTTCATAGAGTTCATTAAAATCTAAAGTTATTGGGTTATATATTTGAATAATCTATTTTGCAATACAACAAAATTAGATGTTATTCAAAAAGGATTATGAATATATTAGATTTTAAATTCAATACATTTTAATGGATTATGTGACAACAAACACAAGCAATACAATAAAATCAAATGGTATTCAAACAGAGTCATGAAAATATTGAAATTAAATTCAATACATTTTAATGGATTATGAGACAAGAAACACAAATCACACATTATTCTAAATCCCAAGTTAAATTGCCGAGTTACTCTTAGTCTAGATAATTATCTGAGTGGTTATGATTATTTAGTTAATAACTCATACATAAGGTTCGATTTTTTCTCACTAAACTTTTAGATTATTTCAGGGTGGACAAACGTATAAACTTATTTGTGTTTCTTAATCAGCAAATCTAATTTTGTTGAGGACTCTTCCCACTCTTCTCTGAATTCATCCACCTCCACGTTTCTAGTATTAGAAAGAGAAACATATACGAAGATTTGATAAGAGAAGCTTCATGGAGACCATTAATATGGTCGGCTAACATTTGAACCGAAATAGATCCCACGTTCTCATCTTCCGACCAAACAAAATTATACAAGTTGGGATTTAGTTATTCTAAAAAATCAAAATTTAAAAAAATTTAATAGAAAAACTCTAAAACTGTTAAATTTAATCTTTAATTTGGCTCTCGTTCGGTTTTTTTTGGTACATAAATTTAAAACCTATTTTATCAGGTTTGGTTTAGGTTTGATTTTTTAATTCATGTCGATTTTGATTCGGATTTCAGGTTCTAAACACAACATCTCAAAATAATATTTCAAAATATCAACACGGATCTAAAAGCCTAAATAAACATGGTTTAGATAAACAATCAAAACTCACACTATAGCATATGTATAATCCTAGTCTTATATATTAAAGCGGGAGACACTTTCATTTTGACCGTCTTATAAACTATAGTATAAAATTAACCTAAAGTTTATTACTACCCTTAAAAATAGGATTAAGATAGGTTTTGTTACAAATTTTTATATATATGTTCAAAATTAATAAAGATTAAATAAAAAATTCTAAATAAGTTTAAATTTAATAAAAACATATCGTTTATATATTCGGTTCCAGTTCAAGTTTGGATTTGGTTTTCTAAGTACATAGATTTAGGATCCGTATTGTATATTTTGTTGGGTTCGGATTATCTAATTTGGTATTTCGTAATTTTTATCGGGTTTAGTTCATCTAATTCAGTTGGATATATATAGAGCTTGGGATCGAGTATATTTTAAAATTCAAAACTAGAAAAAAAAGAGTAATAGAAAAACTATAAAGCAAAAAATTTGGTTCTTGATTTGGCTTCGGTTTGAGTTTGTATTTGGTTTTTCGGATACATAGATCTAGGACCTATTTGGGTATTTTGTCGGGTCTGGTTCCTCTAATTTGGATCGATTTCAGTTCAAGTTTTGGGCCTCTAAAACAACATTTCGTAAATAATATTTAAAATATGAACATGGGTCAAACAACATAAATAAACGCAGTTTAAAAAACTAATCAATATAATCAAATCCCGCGTTATTACGCGGGTATAATCCTAATATATATATATGAAAATAATTTAAGAATAGTATCATAATAATTTTAAAATCAACAAATTCATATCAAATTTAAGGCATTGATTGGTAATGTTGAATAGTTGCATAATGACAGAAATAAAATAAAGTTGTAAAACGAAAATTGCTGAATAAAACTTGTCGAATCATATATTGTAGAATGAGGACTTGCAAAATTAAAGGGCAATTGGATAAATTTTACGGAACGGTAGAATATAATCAAATATTGTTAATGTACCAATTAATTATTAAGTTATTTTTCAAATACATTTTTAGTATATTATAGATATTAAATACATTTTTCACATAAACTAACAGTTTAATAAACTAATAATTTAATATATATATACATATATACACATGTATATATTCAATACATGGAAAGATATTTTTAAAATACTATTAAAAATTGAAAAATTATTAATAATAACCTTTCATTCATACCCTTTTTCAATCTATGCTATTTCATCTATGTCTTTTTCACTCACTATCCCTTAACAAACCCATTTTTTCCGAAATTGCCCCTTCAATTTCTTTCTCCTCTAACCCTAATTTTCGAAACGACGATTCCGCTTCTTCTCCTTTTCTTCCACTCTCATCGAACTTCTGATCCAGATCAAAATCAAAACGTAAAGATGATGTCGAGCTTCTCTGTTTTTAATTATTTCTCGAATTGGTTGTTTTGAATCTTTATACGTGTCAAATTCTGAGGATTTTCATATTGGGGAATGATTTGTGGCTTTCATATTGGGTTGACAAGACAGAAAGAGAACTAACACACTACTCAACCACGTTTTATTAGGTACTAGATTCGCTATAAAAACTTTGAATTGTAACTCAATTTCTGTGTTATTGAGTTTAATTTCTACGGATCTTGCAGATGGTTCTATGTATCTTTTGCGTCATTAACTCAATATTAACCTTGGTGAGGGCATTCTCGTATGCATTTGGAGGATTAAAAGCAGCAGTATTCATGACACATTAATTAGTAAGCTAGTAGATACACATACATAGTTTTTTGATCAGATACTAACTGGAAGATTACTTAACATGTTAGAGACAAGAAAACTCTTTGGATCATGTGTCATGTTTTCTTGACTCAAACTAAAGAAAAAGTCTGTAAGATCTTGATGATACTTGGATCTAATTTGCTAGAAAGTTATCTCTCATTTTTGGTTTGTTTGATTTTTGAAGATCATATTCTGTGTTCAAGCTTACTTTTGTGAAAAACGTTGGCCCTTGTCTAAGAGTACTAGATGTGCTCTAGATGTGTTGTTTACTTAATACCTAAGTTCAATGATTTTTTTGGGATGATAATGTTCATTTTCTTCTTCAGGCAGCTAATTTTGGAATGAAACTAGGTCTAATACCAGCAATTAAGTACGACAAATCAGAAAAACCACAAAATATGGTTTAAAAATCAGTAACTGATCTCACCATATACGGTTTTATATCTTATTCAATCTTCAGGTGTTACTTGGAGTGGAACACCAAGTAACTAGGTCCAATACCAGCAATCAAGTACGACAAGTCAGAAAAATCACAAAATATGGTTCAAAAATCAGTAACTGATCTCACCATATACGGTTTTATACCTTATTCAATCTTCAGGTGTTGCCTGGAGATGTTGGAGTTGGAAAATCAATTATTGAGTTACGATTTGTAAAAGATGAATTTGTTGAATTTGATTTCGATGGATGTATATAATGATCATGCTGTTCTTTCCCATTATATGTATTCCCTGAGGACAAAGAATAAGAGATGGCAACCAAGTGGTGGTGGTCTAGTGGTTTCCACTTAAGGAGGAAGTTGGCTTGTTGGTCTAGGTCAAAAATCAATTCCCCTCAAGTGTGAAATTGCTAATTATTTCTATTTGGCCACCGGATGTTTAGAGGAAGTTGGTTTGTTGGTCTAGGCCAAAGATCAATTCCTCTCAAGTGTGAAATTGCTAATCATTTCTATTTGGCCACCGGATATTTAAATCCGGACTGCGTTTGGCCCCTGAGAAGTTGGTTTGGGTTTTGGCCCAGATTCCTCCTTGGGTAACAAAAAAAAAGAGATGGAGAAATTCTATGTTACATGATTGAGTGGACTAAGCAGTGATGTGTCAAAGACTTAGATGTTTAATTGGTGAAGTGATGATTTATTAAGAAGGTAGAATGTTTGTCAAATGGTATAGAGTCTGCTATAATTGATATTCTATTAATATTTGAAATCGTTATTTCCTTTTTTTGTTTTTTTTTTAATTTTCAACTGAGATGGCTTTCTTGATTCTTCTATTTATATAGGTTTTATAGTTATAAAAGTAGTGATCTTCTAGATTTTATATGGTTTTATAAATTTGTTTATAAAACTATATAAACTAAAATCATATAATATTGTGTATGATAATAAAACCATAAAATTGTTTATAAAGTTTAATAAGAAACATTATTAAACTATATAAAGTTTCTGAGAACCTTTAGATAAGATGTTTATCTTTATTTAATTTTATGAAATTAGTCTCACTAATCTATTTATGAAGTTTTATAAGATACGTAATAAAATTGTATAAAACTAAACAAAAATACGTAACTAAGGAAATTTTTTTAACATTCAATAATTTTATATGAAAATTATCTTTACTTTATGAAAATTATGTTTAACTCTTTTGGATTTCATATGTTAAGAGAAGGATATGGTTTATTTTCAATAAATAGATCAACTATTTTTTATTAGAGTTTATAAGATACTTTATCAAACTGTGTAAGCTAAATAAAAACTATTTAGTTTATGAAAAATTAATTTAATACTCTTGGGATCCTTCTGTTAAGAAGGGGGTATGGTTTACTTTTCATAAATGGATCGATTAGTTTCTTTATTAAGGTTTATAAGGTACCTTATCAAACCAAACAAAATACTTAAACAAAGTATTTTATTCAATATTCAGTGTTTTATATGGAAAACTATCTTTAGTTTATGAAAATTAAATTAAGTTTAAGTTCATCAAGTTCCCTCTGTTAAGTGGAGGGCAGGGTTTAGTTTATAGATCGACTAATTTTTTTATTATGGTTTATAAGATACCTTATAAAACTATGTAAAATCAAACAAAAATATTTAAACAAAGAATTTTCTCAACATTCAATCGTTTTATACGAAATTTATCTTTAATTTATGAAAAATTAATTTTAAGTCATTTGGGTTTCCTTTTTAATAGGGAGTAGGATTTAGTTTTAATAAATAAGTCGACTACTTTTTCTAATTAAAGTTTATAAGATACCTTATAAAATTGTATAAAACTAAGCAAAATTATTTTTTTTAAAATCTCAATATTCATTGGTTTTATACGAAAAACTGAAAACTATCTTTAGGTTATGAAAAGTTAATTTCAATTGCCCTCGGTTTCCTCTTATGTAGGGTTAAGTTTCATTAAATATATCAATTAGTTTGTTTATTAAGGTTTATAAGATATCTTGTAAAATTCTATAAAATCAAACAAAATAATTTTACAAAGAATTTCCTCAAAATTTAGTGATTTTATACGAAAACAATCTTTATTTTGTGAAAATTATGTTTAATTCCTTTAGGTTCCCTCTATTAAGAAGGATGTAGAGTTTAATTTTAATAAATACGTCAAGTATTTTGTTTATTAAGGTTTATAAGATACCTTATAAAACTATATAAAACCAAACAAAATAATTTAACAAAGAATTTTCTCAACATTTGGTGGTTTTATACGAAGACTATCTTTAGTTTATAATATTGTATAAAACTTAACGAAAATATATAACCAAATAATTTTTTAACACTCAGTTTTATACGAAAACTATCTTTAATTTATGAAAAATTAAGTTCAATTTCCTTGGGTTGCCTCTAATAAGAGAGGGGAAGCATTTAGTTTTAATAAATAGGTTGACTATTTTGTTTGTTAAAGTTTATAAGAAATCTTACAAAACTAAAAATGGAAATTCTCCACATGTAGTGCTTTTATACGAAAACTATATTTAGATTATGAAAAATTAAGTTTAATTCCCTTGAGTTCTCTCTCTTAGAAAAGAGGTAAGATTTACTTTTAATAAATAGGTCAACTAGTTTCTTTATAAAAGTTTGAAAGATACCTTATAAAACAGTATAAATCTGAACAAAAGTACTTAAACAAACAAATTCTCAATTTTCACTGATTTTCTACAAAAAGTTGAAAACTATCTTTAGGTTATGAAAAAATAAGTATAAATTCTCTTGGGTTCCCTCTTTTGTAGGGTTTAGTTTTTTTTCGTCGTGTTTGTATGGTTTAGTTTTAATAAATAGATTGATTAATTTGTTTATTAAGGTTTATAAAATACTTTATAAAACTCTATAAAACAAAACAAAAGATTTTAATTAACAAAGAATTTTCTCCTTTGGGTTCGCTCTCTTGCAGGGTTTAGCTTAATAAATAAGTTGATTAGTTTTTTTTTTCAAGTTTTATAAGTTACCATGTAAAATATAACAAAATACTCAAACTTCCACCTAAAAGGCAAGTAACTTTACCTAGTAGTAGTCTTTTCCACCAAACTATTTTTTCAGATCTACCTTTTCAAAATCTAATTTATTTATTAAGGTTTATAAGATACCTTATAAAACTATATAACACCAAACAAAAATATCTTTAATTTTTTTGAAGCTTAATTCACTTCATTTCCTCTATTAAGAATGGGGGTTAGGGTTTAAATTTAATAAATAGGTCAACTTATTTTTTTATTAAAGTTTATAAGATACCTTATAAATTTGTATAAAACCATACTAAAACAGTTTAACAAATAATTTTCTCAACACTTATTGGTTTAATACGAAAACTATCTTTGGTTTAGGAAAATTAAGAAGGGGTACGATTTATTTTTAATTTATCGGTCTACTAGTTTGTTAAATTAAGGTTTATAGGATATCTTATAAAACTATATAAAACCAAACGAAAATACGTGAACAAAGAGAGTTCTCAACATCATTGGTTTTATACAAAAACTATCTTTAGTTTATGAAAAACTAAGTTCAAATTTCATTGGGTTCCCTTTTTAAGAAGAGAGTATGATTTAGATTTAATAAATAAATCGACTAATTTGTTTGTTAAAATTTATAAGATACCTTATAAAACTATATACAACAAGTCAATATGTAAATTTCTCTATTTGGGACAATTTCAAAACTACCCTTTCTGATCTACCATTTTCAAAATCTAGTTTGTTTATTAAGGTTTATAAGATACCTTATAAAACTATATACAACCAAACAAAAATATCATTACCTTATGAAAATATAAGTTTGATTCACTTGGGATCCCTCTATTAAGAATGGGGGTAGGGTTTGCTTTTAATATTGAGGTCGATTTATTTCTTTATTAAGGTTTATAAGAGACCTTATAAATATGTATAAAATCAAACAAAAATATTAAAACAAATAATTTTCTTAATATTTGTTGTTTTTAATATGAAAACTATCTTTAATTTATGAAAATTAAGAGTAGGGTAGGGTTTAGTTTTAATTTATCGGTCGACTAGTTTATTTATTAAGTTTTATAAGATATCATATAAAACCAAACAAAAATACATGAACAAAGAGAGTTATCAACATTCAGTGATTTTATACAAAAACTATCTTTAGTTTATGAAAAAATTTAAGCTTAAATTTCATTGCGTTCCCTTTTTTAAGAGGAGATTATGATTTAGTTTTAATAAATTAGTCGACTAGTTTTTTTATTAAGGTTTATAAGATACCTTGTAAAATTATATAAAACCAATCCATATGTTAATTTCTCTATTTGGGACCATTTCAAACTAACTTTTCAGATCTACCCTTTTTAAAATTTAGTTATTTATTAAGGTTTATAAGATACATTATAAAACTATATAAAACCAAACAAAATGTATTTACCTTATGAAAATTAAGTTTGATTCACTTGGTTTCTCTCTATTAAGAATGCGGGTAGGGTTTAGTTTTAATAAATAGTTTTACTTATTTCTTTATTAAGGTTTATAAGAGATCTTATAAATTTGTATAAAAGCAAACGAAAATAGTAAAACAAATAATTTTCTCAATATTCGTTGGTTTAATAGGAAAACTATCTTTAGTTTACAAAAATTAAGAGGAGGGTAGGATTTAGTTTTTCGGTCGACTAGTTTGTTTATTAAGTTTTATAATATATCTTATAAAACTATATAAAACCAAATAAAAATACGTGAACAAAAAGAGTTCTCAACATTCAGTGGTTTTATACAAAAACTATTTTTGTTTTATGAAAAATTAAGTTTAAATTCCATTGGTTTCCCTTTTTTAAGAATAGAGTATGGTTTGGTTTTAATAAGTCAATAAACTAATTTGTTTATTAAGATTTATAAGATATCTTATAAAACTAAATAAAACAAGTCGATATGTTAATTTCTCTATTTAGGACAATTTCAAAACTATCCTTTCAGATCTATCATTTTCAAAATATAGTTTGTTTATTAAGGTTTATAAGATACCTTATAAAACTATATAAAACCAAACGAAAGTATCTTTACCTTATAAAAATATATGTTTGATTCACTTGGGTTCCCTCTAGTAAGAGAGGGGTAGATTTTAGTTTTAATAAATAAGTTGACAAGTATGATTGTTAAGGTTTATAAGATATCTTATAAAATTATATAAAACTAAACAAAAATACTTAAACAAAGAAATCCTCAACATTTAGTGGTTTTCTACGAAAACTATATTTAATTTATGAAAAAATAAGTTTAATTCCCTTGAGTTCCATTTGTTAGGAAGGAGGAAAGGTTTATTTTTAATAAATATGTCAACTAATTTTTTTATAAAGGTTTATAAATAAGTTGACAAGTATGATTGTTAAGATTTATAAGAGATCTTATAAAATTTTATAAAACTAAATAAAGATATTTAAACAAAGAAATCCTCAACATTTAGTGGTTTTCTATGAAAACTATATTTAATTTATGAAAAAATAAGTCTAATTCCCTTGAGTTCCCTTTGTTAGGAAGGAGGAAAGGTTTAGTTTTAATAAATAGGTCAATTAATTTTTTTATAAAGGTTTATAAGATACCTTATAAAACTAAACAAAAATATTTAGCAAAAATTCTCAATACATAGTTGTTTAATACGAAAAGTCAAAAACTATCATTTGGTTATTAAAAAAAGTTTAAATTCTATTCTTTTCTTGTATGGTTTAATTTTTTTAAACATGTCAACTAGTTTATTTATTAAGGTTTATAAGATACATTATAAAACTATATAAAACCAATGCTTTAACAAAGAACTTTTTCAACATTCAGTGTTTTATACGAAAACTATCTTTAGTTTATAAAAAATAATTTTAATTCCCTTAGGTTCCCTCGGTTAAGAAAGAGGTAGGGTTTAGTTTTAATAAATAAGTCGACTAATTTTTTTATTAAGGTTTACAAGGTACCTAATAAAACTGACTAAAACCAAAAGAAAGTACTTAAACAAAGAATGTTTTCAATATTTAGTGGTTTTATAAAATAAACTACCTTTAGTTTATGAAAAACTAAGTTTAATTTCTTTGGATTCCCTTTGTTAAGAAAAGGTTAGGGTTTCGTTTTAATAAATAATTCAGATTAGTTTCTTTACTAAGGTTTATAACGTATCTTGTAAAACTCACTAAAACCAAACAAAGAGGTATAATAAGAAACTATATATAATTTGAGAAAACTTAAGTATAAATTTCACTTGGGTTATGTAACTAAAATGGATATTAGTTAGGTTTATGAATTTTTACTGATTTATCTATTTACAGAGTTTTTAATATTCTTCCAACTGAAAGATTATAAATCTTGTAAAACCACAACATTAACGAACAAAGCCCTTCCACTAAAAATTTTGTATAAATGATTTTGAGAGTATACTTGATACAAATACTTATATGACATTATAATGAACAAGTTCATTCTAATTTTCAAGCACCATACTTTATAAGCAAGAAGCTATGGAAAATGGTTGTACATATTATAAAGGCATTTCAAACCAAAATCTCATCGCCAGATAAGCTGATCGAAATCACGTATGCCAAGAAAGTGTAAAAGAGGATTCATACATGTATGTTTGTTGCAGAAGCTACACAAAAAGAAATAATTAATTGATTGTTAGAACTCTTCTGACAGTATTTCTAATTAAGTGTAGACAACACCATGAGGGAGTAGTGATTCATATATATACAGAATATTAGATGAAGACCTTCATATTGTATTCATTCTTATACTAAAGCTAAAGCTCAAATCCCCGAGTGCACAATAATATACAACCTGAAACAAATTACGTTTTATTAGAGAATATAGAAAAATAACCAGATTGCAAGGAGAGCTCAAATTCATAAGATCTTCTTAATAAGCAACTCGTCTGTTTAGTAGCCACCAACATCACAACCTCCACCGTAGTCATCATCAGTTCCACCATACTAAAATCTTGCTATCTCTATGCATAGTCCCATTGCTTTTTGAGATACTACATATTATGCAACAACACCTATTTAAGATACTCCATGTTAAGTAACAATACCTATTGTAAAGAATTGCCTGAGAACCAATGAAATAGTGATCTTCTGCAAAAAACTCATTTCTTCCAAGTTTACCAAACATCATAACCTATGCAATTGAATTTATCTGCAATTTTATCAAAAATGATGATATACTTTAAAATCTCAATTTGGATCCAATGGAAGAACCTATTACTAATAACATTTGACATCCACACACATGAATCATAAATATCACTCGAGAAAAACACAGAGTTCACCATCACAACATGAAGAGATCGCAAAGAAAAAGAGTCTAACTCACTGAATCGGACCCTAACCACAAACGCATCGGAAGGAAACACAGAGTAATCAAGGAGAATCTGGCTTATTTGGAAGATTTAGAATTTTTGGAGAAATTAGGCGGCCAGTAGATGAGAGAAGCGACCATGGATCCTAGTAGAACGGCGAATTTAGCAAGCACAGCAAGCTTCAAAACTAAAGCTTCTCCTCTCATGAACGACATCTTTCTCTTCTGCAAATTATCTCTCCATCGGTCGAGCCGACGACTAAGTGATGAAGACGGTCCATACAGAAGTTTTCGCTTTGTTTTTGATGTTTTCTTGTTGGGCCAATCTTTCTTCACTAGTCTAAAAGTAGAGGCTCTCGAAGATCCGAGATTGAAGATCAAAGATTGAAGTCAGAAGATTCAAGGTCGAACATTGAAGATTTGCCGCCAGAGAGCAGAGAATTTTTAGGGTTTTTTCTCTAAAAAATGTCAGGGACAGTTTGGTCTTTTTTGTTTTAGGTTTATGGGTAAGGTTGTAAGTCAAATTCTATTTAGGGATAGTTTTGTTATAAAGTGTAAAAAAGGTATTTTTGAGGGAAAATTATCAAAAATGGCTCACTAAATTATTTTGAATGCAAAAATAGTTTCTTTTTGTTTTGATCTCTAAAAGTAATCCGTAGGAAAATTATTGTTTTATCTTTAGTGACCAAACAAAAAAACTGATAATGAAATGACCTTTATACCCATCGCTCCTCATTCAAAGCGGGAGACTTCACTCGAAGTCTCCGCATTAATTATGTACATGTAATTATAATTACAATAGTAATCATTATAATATGCTTACAATTTCGATTACAAAATATAATAATAAACNGCATAAAACATGGTCAAATAAAATCTACAAGATCAAACCACAAAGTCCATAAACAAACTATGTCATGGTTTAGGGTTTAGGGTTTATGGTTTGATAAACATGTAGTATGTTGTAGATCCTTTATTTAGAATGTAGGAATATAAAAGAGTTAAATT
>OVBA01008947.1:0-11510 GCA_900406435.1 Lepidium aucheri | reverse complement strand
TTTCTCTGATTTTGATTGATATAGCTTGCGATTTGATAGAAGTTAAAAGTAAGATTTGGTTCTCTGAGGAAATCGACCCCTAAGTACTATTATGTTTGCTATGCACTTGCAGTAGGATATAGGGTTAAAACTCGTGTTATCAACAATAAACTTAATGGCAGCAAAGGACAAGAGAGCGGGAACACATCTTTTGGACAAGGCAAAGTTGAAGCATACCTGACCGAGATTAGGCCAAGTTTGAACTTAGGGAAAGATTAGACTTCGATCAAGCCTATGAAGTACTGACAAGGAGCAAAACACATCTATAACAAAAAGAACCAAACCCTAAAGAGCACATAATCCAATTGACCCGAAGAGGAAACTAAACGATCAGCTTAGGCAAGCAGCTATTCACAGCTTCGAAACAGGTCTAACTTAATCTACATAGTTAGGGATTAACCAACAACTAAAACAAGATAAAAAACCCTAAACAAGAGAACTCTAACCAAATACAAGTGGCAAGGAACCGTCATCTGCTCACCGGAGACACAAACAACAAGAACGACAATCATATCTACATTAGACGAGATCTAACAACATCGGCAAGAACTAGAAAGAGAAGAGAAGGTTTCGACAAAATAAGATCTAGATCTCAGATCTGTCGATGTCGGACCCGCAACCACTTCCAACCGTAGCTCCATCGATAGAAACACATTCATCTGCCTTGGTTGAGGATAACAACCAGAGCACACAAATACGAGGTCTTCCTCTAATGATACATAACTCGATTTGACTACAATCACCATGGATTAAGTACATCGGAGAGAGCAAAAGAAAACAAAAGACTTAATAAAGACATCAAAACAGAAAAATGTTGTTTCCGGTGTTGATGGAGCCACCGTACAACGACCCTAATAGCGTTCTGCAAAAGCTCGAGCACAGTACAATCGTCGTTCTCTCTGGTGTGAATATTTCTTTTGTTTTTTATAGAAATTTTGTTCCTTATGTATCTTTTGAGTTTTTAATTTTCTATTATATACTTCTTTTTTAATTTTTGCGAAATATACCTTTTGAGTTTTTAATTTTTGAAAATATACCCTTTTCAATTTTAAATTATGCCCACGGTGGATATTTTTTTTTGTTTTGTTGTCCACAGTAGACAATTTTATTGTTTTTTATCTATTTTATACATAACTCACTAGATATGTCCACATAAGATAAGTTATGTTTATTGTGTACATAATCCAGTAAATGTCGACAATATTACTGTCTATGAGAGACATAATCATAGATTATGTCCCTAATTGTGGACAATATAAAATTCAAAGGTATATTTTACACAAAGTTTTCAAAACATATATTGTGGACAATTTAAAATCTAAAAGGTATATTGTCCACAATTATCTCAATTTATTACATTTCTCTTGGCAAAATTGCTAACTAAGCTAAAAATTAAAGAAATTTAATAAAAATACAATTAAATAATATATTAATTTTTGAGAGTATCATCAAAACTATTGTATTGTTTGCAGAGATTTTTGAAATTACCCACATATTTTTGCTTATATAAAATACCTTACTTTTTGCTGCAAAAAGACTGAAAAACCCATTGTTTTTCTTCGTAATGGCACATCTTTTGATTTGGGCAGATTTACTTTTACGGTCAGATCAGGGAAATGAAGGGTAGTTGAAATAGAAAGAAGATTATGTTGAGTTTGAAGGCGAGAAGAAAAAAAAGGAAGAAAGCTAGAAAAAAGGATTTAGATTTGGCAAAAGATAATGTATCTAATCTAACACGGTTTCGAGGTGTGGGTATTAAAAAATTGAGCCGAATGTTGTGTTGTATATTTTGGAAATGAGTTTGGGTATTGAGAATTTGAGTCGATGCATGAGGTGAATGAGTTGGAAGGGATTTTAATTTATGAGAGTTAGTTGGGTAAATAGTTTGAACCCAAAGCATCAGAGTACTTTGAGAATGTATAGTTGTTTCGAGAGAAGGTTTGAACCCAAACATCTGTAACTAAACCAAACCATTTTAGAGTCGGTGAAGATAAACAGTAGCCCTGGGAATAAAACCCAACCTGAACCAAATTTCGAGTAATTTGGGTCGGGTAGTTTAGGTATCGGGTAGTGATTCAGGTAGTATTTTATTTTACAATACGGATAGTGATTCGGGTTAGGTAGTTCGGGTCGGATAGTTTGGGTTTCGGGTCAACCGAATTTTTTAGTTTTTTTAGGGGTTTTTGGATTTTTAGTATTTTCGGATTTTAAAGTGATTTGGGTCGGTGCAGGTTGATTCGGGTCAGTTCGGGTCGGATTTGTTTGGATTTTTCGGATTTTTATTATATTTTTTTGAATTTTTTGGGTTAATTCGGAACTATTGGATACTACCCGAACTACCCGATACCGACCTGACCTGACCCGAATTACCTGTTTTGGTTAGTTGGAAACAAATTAAAATTTTGATAAATAGCCGAAATCCAAAATATCCGACCCAACCCAAACTACCTGATTTCGCAGGCCTAATAAACATTATATGGACATGGACAAATATCTTAATTGTCTTGTATATTGGTTTTGCCTATTTCATATTTGGCAATAGACAATCCATGTTTTACATACTATCATGGACATAAAAATGCTTGTTTTCATATATGGACATGGAAAAATTTGTCATTTTTCTTGTATATTGGCTTAGCCTACTCCGTATATGAGCATCAGTGTCCAGTGCCCTTAGAAGGACAAATGCCTATATATTTCTTGTATGGACATGAACGTATAACCCTATAAAATAGGGTACATGGGAGAAGCTAAAACGTGTTGGGTATTTCACATTATTTAGTGAAACTTGAGGGTAGTTTTGATGAATTACAATATACTTATCCATAACAAATGAAAGAGGCAAATTGGTCTATGTCCACACATAGATATATGGTAATGGTGTACATGTGTCCAAATAAGTTACAATGAGATGATATATGTCCATGTCCATGTTATGAATTTTTCAATATCCATATATTAGCATTGTAATCACATTATAATTGTCTATGCAAAATAAAGACAAATTGGTCCATGTCCATATTCTGAATATAAAGGTATTCGACCAAAAAGTCAATATCCATGTCCAAAGAAGGTTATATCCCGATATGGTTTATGTCCATGTCAATATAATGTCCATATATGAACATGAACATGAACATATATCTAATGTATGGACATGGACATATGATACTACGAGTTTTAACCCTATATCCTACTACAAGTGCACAACAAACGTAATAGTATTTAGGGCTCGAATTCCTTAGAGAACCGAATCACATTTTCAACTTCTATCAAATCGCAAGCTATACCAATCAAAATCAGAGAGATATATACTAACAACTTAAACGCAAATATAATCAAATAACTAAAGAAATCGGCTCGGGTATTCATTCAAGAGGTAGAACTCTTGTCAGGGAAACTATTCAGGAACTAATCTAATATTATTCTTGGCTTGAACATAAATAAAGATGAACCAACTCTCGTTGAATTTACCCCTCTACTAATAATCTAAAGGTCCTAACTCTCGTTGGATTTAGATTACAAATAGGCTTTATTGTTTAAGTTCAATTACCTACAACCCAACTTAGCATCAACTCTCGTTGGTAGTGAAGGAATTGCTCTTCTAATCTAGTTCTGGTTCTTAACAAACTTCTGGAAACTTAACAACCTAAATTCATTGACTAGGTGATCAAGCTAATCTATGCATTAAACTCAAGTATTAGAAGGAGAATCATCTAATCATCAATCCTATTTGTTCCCTAACAGATGAATTCTAAAACCCTAGAATCCCCAAAATCCGATCTAAGATCTACTCATACATAGAACAATGAACAAAGTAAATCATGATGAACTGAAACTAAAATTGCATAAGAAATATTAATAGGGTTCAGAAATTCTTCTCAAGTATGAAGAGATCTTCTCCCTAGCTTACAAACTTAAAAGCTGCTGTAAAAATTGTTCTCAAAAGCTCAAAGACGACTTACAAAAATAAAATAGAAAAAGAGTATTTATAGGTCTTAAAACAGAAGCTAAAATAAAATAGGAATTAGGTTTCTTTAAAGAGCATTGATCGATCGATCTTAGAGATGATCGATCGATCCTTGGATATTAAGTTGATCTCTCCGAAGCAAAGTCACTCTTCAGATCGTGCGCATCTTCTTCGCTAAAGCACTGATCGATCGATCGATCCTTGTGTTGATCGATCGATCCTCCCTCTTGTGGAGAATACCAGATTACGCTTCAATCTTCTCCAAAGTCCACCTTCAAGCATAATTCCAACTCCGAGCGTTTTTGACCTGAAATCTCAATAAAACACACAGACAAATTTCCAAAATGTAACCATAATAATGAGCTCAAAACTGACAAAATATGAGGCACATCAACATACATTGGAGGAGAGGTATTTTTGATGTATGAACATGGATATGGATATCAATGTCCAGTGTCCTTCCATGGACATGGGCATATAACATGGTACGCAGGACAAGGTAGAACATTTGGGTATTTTTGATGAGTTACATAACAATTGAAAGAGAGAAATTGGTCTATGTCCATACACAGAAATATAATAATAGTGTACATATGTCTAAAAAGTACAATGAGATGATATATGTCCATGTCCATGTTATGACATTGTCAATGTCCATATATTGACATTGTAATCATATTAGACTTGTCCTTGCAAAAAAGGACAAATTGGTCGATGTCCATGCATGCAATATATAGGTCTTGTCCATGATAGGGCACACATGTGAGACGGACATTGATATCGATGTCATATACGAGAAAGCTAAGCAAAAATATAAGAAAAATAAGATAATTATCCATGTCCATATATGAAAACAAGCATGTCTATGCAGTATATGTAAAACAAAAATTGTCTAATATATCTTTCCATGTCCATATACCGTTTATTTTTTTCTTCTGCTCTAAAATTGCTTAGTTTCATTACGGCTGTTTGCGTTCAAGAAATCTCTGGAAAGGAATACAAATTCTCAAAGAACTCTGCAAACAATAAATTGAAGACAATTGAACGCCACGATAACAAAATATGAGATCTGGTTCGTGGGACAAATCCCTTATGAAGCGAACTTGAGATTAACAATCTATCTGTTAATTAACCGTCGAAGACCACCTATATGAGCACTTACGATTATAGCGATGGAGGGAACAAAGATAATCTTGGCGTCTGAAAATAAGAAAACAAAGAGATGATAAAGGTTGGGAAGGAAAGAAACAGGCATGAGCAAAGAAGACAAATAGCAAGAGAGAGAAATTTAATTAGGGTAATTTTGATGATTTAGCAAACGTTTGACTATTTTGGATGTTTACGTTTCAAAACTGAAATTTTTTCTTGATTTTCTCTTAATTTTTTTATGTTCACTATCAAAATATATTTCCATTTTACTTTTAAATTTCTTAGATTATATTTTCGAAAAGTATATGATTTTTTTTTTGTATTTGTTAATATATATATTTTAAAATTATGGATGGATATTATACACAAATATTACCAAATTTTAATCCAATTTTCATAAGTTTAAAGTTTTATTTATTTTAAGTTTATTTATATTAATTTATTTTACTTTAGTTTAAGTAACATATTTTGTATTGTTTTTATATTACTAGTTTTGCTAAATTTTATAAAAAATTGTGAAAAGAAATTTTTGTTTTTTTGGTCGTTCTGACCAAAGAACTCAAAATATGATTTGGTAGCTGTTGCTAACAACTACTTGAAGAACAATGCCATAATAGAAGATGAAAGCTATCATTTGTCTTGATGGATTAATGAGGCCTGAATTAAGACAAACTCATTTGGAGTGAATATTAAGTGAAGCCCACGAGAAAGAAGGTCCATAAGAAGACACAATCCCAACAGTATTACTATAGCTAAAATCTGTTTGTGGCTCAACAAGTGAGTGATTATTAAAATCTTATATTTTTGAATATTTTATTTAATTATTTATTTTTATATAATATCTATAAAAAAATTAAAATAACATATAATTTTTGTGCATACGTTACTATTAGAAAAATTACAATATTATAATTAGGTTTTGTTGAAATCAAATATAGTACAATGAGTTCTAGAATGCAAGGTTCCTGATTTCAAAGAGAGGAAAAATGGGCAAGGACATTTGTAAAATGATTTGGAGCAAAAGTAGTTAACTTCGATGAGTAGAGATATGCCGAATAGAGTGTTCTTATTAGCTTGATGTATGTCAAAAAGCCGATCCCCCTTTCGAAGGATCTACTCCCCTATTTATAGATCATAGAGGCGGTTACAGAGTAGATAAAATTAAGGAAGATTTACTGATAAGATCATATCTAGAAGATTCATGCTAGATTTTTGGAAATTTTCCATGTTGGAATAGGAAAATTCTCATTTTTTGCATGCTCATTGGTCATCCGACTTCTCGTCAAGTTTTAGGCACTTTCCGAGAAGAGGCTTTGCCGAGTTGATGAGGATATTCGAGTTGAGACTTTGATGATTTAAGTAAGTTTATAACTTAGCATTTTACCCGTTGTTTCCCCTGGATGAAAGTAGGATCTCGGATCCACCTCCAACAATTGTCCCCCTAGATTTAGAAAATTTTGGTGCAGAATTTCCGAGTTGGGAGGGTTTTTCCAGCTTTTAGAATCTTCGGTCTACGTGTTAGTGTATGATTTGCTTATTCGAACTGTCGCCTTGGTTTTTATGCAAGTCATCATTGCGCGTTAATCCGGTTTCTGCCTTTCCACTATAAATAACACTCCCATTTTTTTAACCTCTACTTTCAACCAAAATTGTCGAGGTAACTTCTTTCTCTTCTTTCCCTCTCTACTTTTGCTGAGTTGTTTTATTATTTTTTATAAGCAAAGCTTTGCTGAGATAGAGGGAAGTAGTTCTAGCTCTACTTCTGAATTTGCCGACTCTAGTCCTTCTTCCGCTTCTAGTAGTAGTAGAACCCAGGATGGTGTAGAGATGCATTTTGTGAATAGCCTTGGTAGCGTTTTAGATGATTGGTACAATGTGCTTGATATCGGTCCATCCATTATAAACTCGAGGAGATTAGAAGAACTATTCTCCATGCGCCCCGAGATGAGGGGGGTCACCGTCCACATTAACCCTGATTCCCGTCCATAGAATCCTCCGGAGGGTTATATCGCCATTTACGGAAATCAAAATGAGGTTTCCAATTCAGGATCTGTTTCCTTGGTACTGCTTTGCCCAGAGGATCGCGATGGCTCAACTTGGAGCTGCTGGAATTGCAAATATCGTAGGAGCATTAATTTCGGGTAGCAAAACTAGAGTCAATGTCTCATCTCGTCTTTTTGAAGAGTTGACCAACTTTTATGAGATTAAGGATTCAGAGGGGACCTTTTTCGCTAGGTTAAAAGCTGGTAATTGGTTTTTGGATAACCCAACTTCCAAAGTTACAGGTTGGAAAGTCGTTACTTTTTTGTTCGCCCCAGCGAATTCTTTCTTCCGTTAAGACCTTTGGAATTTCTTTCTCCTTGGACGAGAACCCCTAGTAGATTTCTAGGTGTTTGTAATGATCTACTAGCTTTTGTCACATGTGTCCTTATATTTATTCTTTCTTTTTATAGTGAAACATCCGTTGCCTTTCGCACGTTCTCGACCGTCAAACTTCCAAAAACTTTGAGACCGTCTCTTTAATGTTCCTCGTCTTGATTAGAAACTTTTGCCAGAGGGTCTCCTTCAGAGACCCACTTCTTGTTATCAAAGGGGTAATCTATTATCTTCTTTGTTTATGAGTTTCGCTTTTAAAGTTTCAAATTTTTTGTCTAACTGATGTGTGCCCTCTTTTTAGGAGTTTTTGACGTCAACATGGGGGTTGAAAATTTTGCTATGCCCGACATCTTTGCCAGTTTGGATGCCGTCTTAGGAAGCGATCCGACTCCCTCTGGTGAAGTTGGCACTCCTTAGCCTTTTTGACTCTGTTCGGAAAGGGATTTGCCTACCGTGGTGCAGCTGATTAAAACATCTGAGTCTTCGATTATCAACTCGGAGTCTCGCAAAGTTGATATTCTAGTTGCTGAGGCTGTGGTTAACCATTCTGAGAAGGTTAGCAAGGGTTCTGTAAGTTACCTAGACTTCCAGTAAGAGGAAGTCGAAAACTTTGGTCAAAGTTAGGGATTTGGAATATTTTAAATCTCCTTCTAGTCCCTTGGTGCTGAAAAAATCGAGAAGAAGAAGCCGAAATCTGAATATGTCGTTAAAGGTAACTTTTCTCAAAAAATCCTTTTTGCAAAGCGTTTGGGCGATAAGGTGATTAGACGCTGTTTGGTAACACTACGTTGGGATGCTGTTGCCGAGGCTGCTCAGAAGAGAGTGGCTAAACATAAGGAGCCTTCTCCTCCTCCCAAAGTCTCTATGAGTAAAAAGAGCAAATCATCTAGAGATTTCCGATTTGCATATGCTTTGGAAGAGTCAGTCCCAATTAAAGAATCCGTGTTGGGAGGGGCCGACTTGATGTGCTTTCTCAAGAATGCTATCGAGGACTTTCTTCCTGTTCTCGAGATGCTCAACAAGAAAGAGTATGTTGAGACAGCAAATTTGGAGTTCTTGGTGAACCTCTTTTTTTATCTTTATCCGATTTGTTCTGCTTCCAATTTTCTTGTATTAACTTGCCTTTTTTTAGTTGATTGCTCAGGTGAAATCGATTTTTCTTGGGAAGGAGAAGGCTGTGGCCGCTGGTGCTGAAAGCTCTTGTCAGCTTAATGAAGTGCTTAAGAAATTAGAGGGATCTCGTCAAGAAGCAGTAGAAGCAAAATCCTCTTTGGTGGCTGTCCATGCTGACTTATGCCGAGTTATGTCTGAGTTTGAAGTATTAACAAGTTTTATTTCAGCATTCCTGGTCAAATACTTCAAGAGGATCTCAGATTGTTTTGATTTCATGAATTCCAGCTTACCGCTCGTCTGTCATATGCTCAAATGTGCGGCTATGACAACTTTTTGCAGCGTCTGTTGAAAGGGAAAGTCTTAGTAGATTCTCAGATCATCTCTTTTGGGGCTTTAGGTCTTGCAAGGACCATGGCTGATGTTGGAAATGAGGTTATCGTGAATTAAAATCCTGACGACATGACTGTTCCGTCTCACGAGTATTGTGAGTCTTCTCTCTTGGAGGAGGCGGCTTTGGCTTGGAACGAGGTTTTGGCATTCAGAGCAGATTTGAATGAATTAGTTGATCCTAAAAATACGGATTGCCCGCAGGTTAGTATAAGGAATTTTGAAATTGTCTATGTTCCAATTCGGAGTTTTACTGGCATGGCTCAACAAAGATATTTTTTTTAAAGGTAACCCAAAAAGATGACTCGGTTGAGAAGGATAAAGATGTCGTAGAGCAGGCCGAGACTAGCGCCCTTGTTTAACTCTTTCCCCCCTTTTTTTTATCATCATCATTTTTTGTAATAGTAGATCTGTCCCTACTACGGGAGGAGTTTGTAAGACATTGTGTTACGTTAAAGTTTCTAAATTTTTGTTGTTTTGTTTACTTTCTCTTTCTTTGGAAATTTGAAATTTTTAGATTTAGTAAAGTTTCGAGAACTCAGCTAATTATGATTTGGGGTCTTTGGTTTTGATAAAATTTAGTTGACTCGACTTATAGTAATGCGAGGTTTTAAGACTTTGCAAGATTTTAAGACTCAGCATGGTTTAGACCTGGCTTAACGAAGGCCGAGACGTGGGTGAGATTTGGACTCAGCTTTAATAAGTGCGAGATTTTAGGGACTCGATGAGACTTTGACTCGGCTTTGAATAAGAGCTAGACTTTAGAGATTCAGCGAGATTTAGACTCGGTTTTGAATAAAAGCCAGACTTTAGGGATTCAGCGAGATTTAGTCTTGGCTTATATTTTGTCTTTTCCAAAGACCATGCTATAGTTGTGAAATTTTGGTTCTGTTAGTGCTATGAGAACTTGATCTTGGGACAGCTGAAAAATATCTTTTGGATTAGGAGTGAGAACTGGATTCTTGTTTAAGTTTTTTGAGGTTATACTCGGCGAGTTTTTAAGACTCGGCTTAAAGATAAAAACTAGGTTTTCGGAATTAGATTTAGCAAGGTTTTAAGACTCGGAAGAAGATAAGAACTAAATTCTTATAGGTGTTTTTTGAGATCTATACTCGATGAGGTTTCAAGACTTGGTGAGGTTTTAGGACTCGGATAAAGGGAAAGATAACTTGCATTTTTGGCCAGAATTTGATCTCGTCTTTTTGAGGGTTTAGGGTGTAACCCATTTTTTTTTTTGAACCCAAGAAGGGACGTGTAAATTTTTTATTTAGTTCTAGCTGGACCCGAAAGATACCTACGTATCCTGAAGGGATCAAGACAAGACGTAGTTCTCAGTACATAATCTACTATATAATAAAAGGAAAACATTTTGAATCATTACCCGTTGACTCAACAATATTTACGTATAATACCATTAGAGATTTTATTTAAATAATAGATTTCGAAAATTTTAAAAAGGTTATATATGTAATAACCTTAATTGTAATCCTATACATCATACCCTATATAATTACCATACACTAATCATGAATTTTCCCTTGATTTGTTACATAATTCATCCAAAAATTTAAAACTTATTATATTGATTATAAAAATATTTAATAAATTTCCTATTATAACTATCAATTATATTATATTCTCCTTTAATAACCATATAATATCGTAATTTCTGCATTATGAATTTGGAATTATCTTTTATATAAACTATACAAAATTAAAATCCTGGAATTTTAGTATGAATTTAATTTCAAATTTGATTTTTTAAACAATCACTTTAAAATATTTATTCAAGTTTACATAATTATCAATATCAAAGTATATACGATTTTCATTAATTTCTCATCCGTAATAATTATAATATAATAATTCGATAATAATTATTGAAAACCCTAATCCAAAAACATTATAAATACATGTCTACCAGCACTCTTTTTTTTTCATCATCTCTATCTCTATTCTCTTTTATTTTTATAAATATGTCTTTCGCTGATGTTTCTTCTTTGAAACCAGTTTCGCAAAAATGGAAGATAAAAGTTAAAACTATTAGGCTATGGAAGGCATATACCTCCGAGTTCGGCCAAACAATTGAAATGGTTTTGTGTGATGCCAAGGTGAAAAAAATTAAATCTATAATATTTGTTTTTCAATTATTAAACTTTTATTATACTTCATTGTATCTAAATTTTATGCATTATGAGGGTGTTACTATTCATTGTAACATTNATCTTCTTAAACAAGGTGATACCAAAATTATTACAAATTTTGTTGTTGGTCCGGCAAATGGTTCATATCGAACCACACATCATAAATATAAGATGTCGCTTGTTATTACTACATATGTGAAATCAACTAATCCTTTTCCCGAGAGATTTTTTGGTATTGTCCCTGTGATTTTATCAGATTTGCATATTGGTAAACTTAACGGCAATTATTTGATTGGTAATAACTTTTACATTTCAACTTTGATTCATTGATT
>OVBA01008946.1:0-11512 GCA_900406435.1 Lepidium aucheri | reverse complement strand
TCACAGCCCGAGTTCTCTAGCTAGAGTTTATGTCATCTCCCATGATATATCTTCCACTTGGTGTCTTACCTACAATCTCCTTTAGTGCCATAGCAAGCAGCTGCATTTCACCCATATTGATTGTTGATGTTATTGTCCTTGCAAAGAGAAGGTTTGCAATGGTTCTGTGCATGTAACTAAAGCCAAGATTTCTAATCAAACTGGCTTTGCGTTGTGATGCACCAAACTCCCTAGAACCACTAAGCATACCCCACACCTCATCCATCTCATTCTCATCAATATTTGGATAGCCAACTGCACTGGGAGGAAGCTCAAACAACGCCTCAAGCTATCTCAATGTGAACTTGTAGTTCTGCCTATGAACTGTGAATGTTATGTAGCCTTCACCATCTCGCTCCATCAAACCGTGAACATTGTTGATGTACTCATGAACTTGGACTGGGGCTAGGAACTGAAGGGTCTATTCCTTGTAAGTTTTGGAGACTAAGGACATGAACTGAGACATACCACATGCTTTGAACAGAAGCTAAACATCTCGAGTCATTCCCAGCCTGTCCATATTCACTTAATGCCCATTATGCTCAACGCCTCATAAGCACTCTTAAGATTGGCTCTTCTTTGGCCACTTTTCCTCTCAGCTCACACTGATCCTCCTCATATGTCATCCAAGCTTCCTCTTCTGAATAACCACCTCGCATCAAGGTCTTGATGTCCTTGGTTACCTCATTCTCTGGGAATTATGTGCCTTCATCATTCCCAAAACCATCTTCTTGAGCTTCATCCTCATCCATTGGAGAACCTTCTTCATAGAGCTCCTCAACATTTGGTTTTCCTCCAGCCTCCTCATCACTTACTCTTGGCATTTCTCCTTCGCTCTCGGATGGTGAACCCAGTACCTTGCCTTTATCACTATGTACTTGGCTTCTTTCTCTAATAAATCAGCTTTGTTCCTGGTGTGCTTAGCCTAGTGAGTGGCCTTTCTCTGTGCACATGTTGCCTCTCATAGGTGCTTCGGATCGACTCAGTGAAAGACCCAGAACTCAACTTCTCAGCTTAGTGGTTTGGAGATAGAATGGCTCTACCAGCACTTTGCCCGCTTGGCTCAACAGCGACCTCATCATCATCATTGTCCGCTTGTAGAATCAACCTTCTGTTAGCCACTGAGCTCCTCATTCTATCTTCTAAACTTTACTGTGGTAGTGTAGACCTTTCACCACCTGATTGCTTCTTTTGGTCCCTTGTTCTACCCTGGGCCCTAAAACAGATCTCATTAGCACGCCTGAAACCTAGAAAAAATAGGACATCTCAAGAGGAAGGATTTGAGGCAAGAAATTCTTTTGAAGTTCGCTGGAATAGTGAACTCTCAGTCGTAACTCAAACTGGACCCGGCGAGTCTGATCTCCAATCATGAACTCAACTACGAACCCTTCTAAACCCGAACTCGCGGCTTGAACTCGAGAAGTCTCTGGCAAGTTGTGACCTTTAGGTCGAAAAACTTAACCACAAATGCCTCTGGACCAGAACTCGCTACCCGAACTCGTTAAGACTCAGTCGGCTTTTGCTTTTTCTGCTCGGAACAAGACTGAACAAAAGAGAGAGAGAAAGCTTTTGTAGTGAGAAAAAATGGAGAGTAATTGTGTGGCGGGATGGAGGTGGATGAAGCCGTTTATATAGAGGGAGGGGTGGGAATCTCGTGACCAAGCATGGGAAACAAGCCCATGTGAAGCTCACACAAAGTATGACATCATAGGACACAACTTGACTTCTTTTTCTCAGCTTTATGACTAACTTCGTGCTCCCTTGTCTAGTCAGTCCTCCACTTATCAAGCAAGGAAAGAACCCATGTGACCAAATGCAAACCATGGTTAACTTCTAACTCAAACGGTTCACTTGACTTACCAGGGTTGAGGTTGGTTGACTCTAGCTTCAAGAAGTAGCATATGACCAAACTCACGTGGGCCCCTTGACCAACCAATATCGAATTCTCTACTTTGAGTTCCTAGAAGCCCAATTCTCATTCACCACATCCGTTCAGTTACTGTCGTAGACTCATTTGGATTGTTTTCCAGCAAGAAAAACATTCAAAAGAAAGAAATATATATAGATGGAATTGGTTTAGTACGTAAGGGTATGAGCTTAATCCTAATGATTATCAATTAAGTTCAGGGATTAAGCTAACGTGTCTAAGCTAATAGAGCTAAATTTTTGGCTAAAAGTATTGGGTAATGCATTTAGTGACAAGTGTAAAAGTAAATAGGGGAAAGTAATATTTCTTGTCAGAGCTTGTCCCCTAGTACTTTTACTTCTACTAAATGCATTGCCACAAAAAAGATACAAGCGTGTTCCCATTCAAGCTAGATCCTTAAAAAATTTAAAGGCATGTGAAAGCCTTCTATGGAGTTCCAAAACTTTTAGCTCTAGATTATGGAACATGACTAGACCTTGTTGAGTGCAGATTTCGAGTGCTGTGTGTTATTGGCTCGTTGGGGTTCAACCTTCATATATTGCTGCCTTTAACTTCTGCACTCGATTTTATTAACCGCAATGACCTGGAAAAAAGACAAAACATCCACACACAAAAAAAGAAAAATTGCAAAGTAAAATAATAGCAAATGTTAAAAACTTGAGCAAAATATTTACAAAGAATATGCATGGAACTTCCTCCCAAGTGAGGTTGTTTATAGTCTCAAACTCGACTCTTCACACATAACTGACTTAGTGTGATTCTCGGAGAGGAACGAGAGTCCCCTCCTCAGTGGTTACAGCAACCTTGTCATGAATGACCTCTTAAACAATAAAGCTACGGCCCTCAATGGTTGGCCTTTTTTTTTCTACATTCAGGTCAACCTCCAGCTTGATGCTTTTCCCAAGATTCAACTCAATGGTTCTATTCTTAATCTCAATTATTGCCCCAACTAATGCCAAAAATAGTCTTCCCATAAGTAGTGGATCTTGTAGCTCCTCATTCATGTTGATCATAGTGAAGTAATTGGGAACTTCCATATTGCCTATATTGATAGGTAATCATGTAGTCCTATTAGTTAGAATTAGAGATAGCTTGCATGATTTGCAGTCATTGAACCCAAGACTTTTAGCAATAATGAGAGACGTTATGCTTATAGAAGCTCCAAGGTCACAAAGGCCCTTCTTGAAAGTTAGATGACACGGAGAACATGGCAGAGTGAAAGTCCTTGGATCATAATGCTTTTCTTGAACTACCCTTGCTCAAGTTAACGCCTTGCACTCAAAAGTTTCTACTGCTTTCCCTTCCACTTCCTTAGTTCTCTCCATAATAATTTCTTTGGGGAACTTCTGATACTGAGTATCAATGCAAAGGCATCCAAGAGAAGAATTTTTTATTCAACCTCTTTCATATATTTGTCAAAAAGCTCCTTATACTTCACTACATGATCGTTATTGTGGCGTCCAAGGAATGGTGCTTGAGGCTTTAGTGGGGGTTCAACTGTAGGATAGCTCCCCTTCCTGAATCACACTATCCTTAGTGTTATCAACAATTCCATATTATGGAGGAAGCACTTTACCACTCCTTAGTGTAATAGACTAAGTGGTGTGCTCCTTCTAATTCTACACTGCCTTACTCGGTAGTTTCCGAGTAGTCTTCACAGAAGAAGACGCTTTCTAATTCTCCACATACTTCAGCCTAGCATTGAAAGTCTCAAACTTGTAGTTAAGGTCATTATATGAGGCAATAATCTTGTGGTATACCACAGCAAACTTCGCAGTCAACTCAGCCTCTTGAGTTGTCTGACCCTTAAGAATATGTTGCAATATGTCCATAACCTCTAGTGATTTTTGGTGAGCAGGCGCTGAAGCTTGAGGCACACTTGGTGCTGGTTAGAAGCTCTAATGGTACTACTGCTTAGGCACCAAAGCTTTGGTATGATTTTGCTCAGGTTGGGGAGGGTAAACTCGGTCTTGAGGGTTAGCAACATTGGTGTTGTGGTAAGAGAGATTGGCATGTTGCTTGTAGTTGTTATACTGCTTGTAGCCTCCTTGATTCTGAACAAAACACATCTTTTCTACCTGGTCTTTCTCCCTATATGGAACTTTTTCATCCTCGATAAGGTTCACTTACTTTTGTTAAACCATCAACAACTTGTCTAGTTTGTCGTATATAGACTTCAGCTCCTTCCTACTCAGTGGGTCCGAATCTGATGTTCCCCTTACATTGCGATCATAGGCTTCACTCTACTGACCGTCTTCCTGTGCTAAATTCTCCATCAGTTACCAGCCATCCTCAATGTCCTTGTTCAAGAATTTCTCATTGCTTGTTGTATCTAACAACATTCTGATCTTGGGGTGGACACCTCTATATAATGTGTTAAGAAGTGTTTCAGTACGGAAGCCATGATGAGGGCATCAGGAGTGATAAGTCTTGTATTTCTCCCATGCTTCAGCAAACAACTCAGAATTGTTTTGGACAAAGCTGGAGATTGTATTTCTCAGCTTGGTTGTCTTGAGTTAGAGAAAAACTTAGCAAGCAACACCTTCTTGCAATCACCCAAGATGTGATTGAGCCTTGAGGCAGAAGCTTCTCCCAAAAGTGGGCTTTGTCTCCAAGAGAGAATGGAAACAGTCTGAGTTTGAAGGTATTTTCACCCACTCCATTGGTCTTGGTCAATCCACACAGCCTCTCAAATGCGTCCAGGTGATCCAAAGGATACTTAGAAGGAAAACCATGAAACTTGTTGCCTTGAAGCATATCAATGCGACTACTTTTAATCTCAAAGTTGTTGTTCTTGATAGCTGGTGGTAAAATACCATGTCTCTAGGTATAGGTGCTAGGGGCATCTTCAGCCCCAATACATCTTGGCCTTCTGACTTGAGGCCTAGGCGAAGGATGTACAGGTAATGTACCATCGTTCTATCATTTTGGTGTAGTATTATCATCCATCTCGACCGGTTCTCAGTTATCAACATGAATCTTATTCCTTTGCTCTTAGTTCTCATAGAAGCAGGTGGATATTTTCCAGGTGTCTGAGCAGATTGTGATTACCTTTAGACATGGTCTGCATCAACTTAAGAAAACCAACTCAGAGGGTAGAACTCGACCATCTGTTGTCAAGTTGTTGTGTTGAGTACTGGAAATGTGCACCAGATGTTAAACCTTGGGAGAAGTATGTCGAGTTCAGTAGTCAAGTTCTCCTGCAACACACCAAAACAGAGGAATCGAAATGTTAGTACCAGAATTTGGTCTCAAAAAGCTGAAATTCCTAATTGAAGGTAGCATAAACCCATATGGCAACTTTGCCAATATGATAAACAAATTTTTGTGTGTCTTATGGAAATCCTACGTAGTACATTAGGTGTCACTCCATCTAGGTTTGTAGCAAACAACCAGTACTCTATCAACTAAGCTAATTTAAGCCAAATCAAGCAGTTTGATCAAGCAAGGGAAACATAAACTAGAAAATAAACTAAAGATACACTAAGAACAATAGAAAAACAGAGTAAGTAAGAAACAAAGTACTAGACTAAAAGCAAAGTACGAAATACAATAACAATAGTAATTAAGATGGGTTCATGAGGAGATGGGAAATCGACTATGGCTTAGCTAGGATTCTTTGCACTTGCTAAACAACCTAGGTGATATATAGGCAATAGATTCAATCAATTAAGCAATCAATATCATTCTCATGACTATTGAACTGAACCCGAAGCCAATCTAACCCATATCATTTTGGCGATCCACACTAGGTTGTTATGGAATGAAGAACAAATTTTTGTGCGTCTAATGGAAATCCTATGTAGTACAATAGGTGTCACTCCATCTAGGTTTGTAGCAAACAACGAGTACTGTATCAACTAAGCTAATCTAAGCCATATCAAGTAGTTTGATCAAGCAAGGCAAACATAAACTAGAAAATAAACTAAAGATAAACTAAGAGCAATAGGAAAACAAAGTAAGTAAGAAACAAAGTATTGGACTAAAAACAGAGTATGAAATACAATAACAATAAGCAATTAAGATGGGTTCATGAGGAGATGGCAAATCGACTATGGCTTAGCTAGGGTTCTCTGCACTTGCTTAACAACCTAGGCGATCTCTAGGCAATAGATTCGATCAATCAAGCAATCAATATCATTCTCATAACTATTGAACTGAACCCAAAGCCAATCTAACCCATATCTTTTTGGCGATCCACACTCGGTTTGGCACTAAGAATCAATCTAATAGAGCCAATAGACTATTTAAACAACCAATCTCTTGGGTTAGAGAAGAAAATCCCAAATCTAAGTTCTGTCAAGCATTTTCACAAACACCTTGTGGGTGAGGGCTGCAAATATCAGATCCCAAGTGAACAGGTTGAAATCACCATTAAGAACACCTACAATGGAGAGATCTAAAATTGAATAAACTTAAGCAAAAGAGAAGAACCCTAGATCTGCCATGATCTAACTCATCTCCTCACAAAACCCTAATGGATCTACTCACTAATCATGATGCAAAATATAAACCATAAATTAAACTAAATGGCATGATTAGAAAGATAAAGGAAAATAAGAAACAACGTTGAATGTCGAAATTGCAATAACTCAATGGAGCATCAATGATCAAACATTCAAAGTGGCAAAAGAAAAGAGAAAACAGAGAAAACAACTTAGAACTTTGCTGGGTTGGGAAATAAATTGTGTATATGTGTTTGTGGATATAAATGGTTATTTATAGCGCACAACACATAACCTTAAAAAAGCTAACAGAGATACAAAAAAAGTCAACAAAGTGGAAAAAAAATAGATAACTCGCAGGTCAATGTTGAGTTGGAAGTGGAGTTCTACCTTGTTCTTCGTAAATGTCAGAACTCGAGGTGGTTATGTTAAGGGCTGCATTCGATAGAGTCGAGGCAGTCAGCTTTCCTTCCTTTGTAGCTTCCTTTATTCGAGCTCATCATCCAGTCTGGTCAATGCTAGCCTTTATGTTCATTATAACTCCAAAATGCTCCAATTTGGCTCCCAAAGTAGCTAAAAAATCTCCATATGCACTATGCGAGCAATGTAAATGCAGAGTATGCAATGTGAACCTAAAAGGACTCTAAAATGGTGAAAATTCAATGGATATGGATGCAAATTGTACAAATAAGACTCCCAGAACTAGCTAAAATGAAGACATATCATATGTAGATGGAGAATCCAACATTTATCCTTGGTGTCGCATATTCTCTTGCAGTGATCACACATTATGTTCTTCCTACGATTATGCTTGTATAACACAATATTTACTGAAGTGAGCTCCACATGATTCTTATTAGAGAGTCTAAGATTACTTACTCCTTGAACAAGTATCCTATCACCATTAGCTATGTCTAGATTCCCTAAAGCTAGTTCTAAGTTCTCTATCAACTTAATGTTACTAAACTAGTGCGGAGAAGCACCAGAGACAATAACAAGAGAGTTAAGTAGTTTGTGAGAGTAGTAAGGGGTGGTTTTATGTTCTTTGTCAATATAAGGTTACTAATCATGTGGTGGCCTTTTTATCCTTCCATTGTTTTGGTTTGAGATGTAGATGGAGAATCCAAGACTTATCCTTGGTGTGGCTCATTCTCTTCTAGTGATCACACACCATGCTCTTCCTACCATAATTCTCGTATAACACACTATTTGCTAAAGTAAGCTCAACACAATTCTGATCAAAGAGTCTTAGATTCCCTATTTTAGATTCCTTATTTCTTGAACTAGAATATTATCCCCATTAGCTATGTCTACATTTCTTATAGCTAGTCTAATTTCTCTATATGCATAAGAATACTAAACAAGTGAAAAGCACATGAATCAAAAACAAGAGAGTTAGCCGATTTATAAGAGTCGTAAGTGATAGTTCTACGATCTCTTTCAACATAAGGTTATTAATCATGTGGTCGCCATTTGATCCGTACAATTGTTTGGTTTGGAATCTGGATTGAGTGGTGTGACACATTCTCATGCAGTGATCACACACCATGCATTTAATACCATCATGCTTGCATAACACACTATTTGCTAAGATGAGCTCCACCCAATTCTTATCAAAGAGTCTTAAATTCGCTATTCCATATTCCTTGTACTAGAATCCTATTACCGTTAGCTATGTCTACATTCCCTACAGTTTGTTCTTTGTTCTATATCAATTTAAGGTTACTCAATAAGTGGTGAAAAGCACTTGAGTCAATAACAAGATTGTTAGCTAGTTTGTGAAAGTAGTTAGTGCCAATGCTACGATCTCTATCAACTTAAGGTTACTAATCGTATAATGGCCTTTTGATCCTCTCACTTGTTTGGTTTGAGAATTAGATGGAGTGGTGTTGCCCATTCTCTTGCACTGATCACACACCATGCTTTTAATATCATACTTGTATAACACACTATTTGCTAAGATATGCTCCACACGATTCTTATTTAGGTGTCTTTAATCACCTATTCCATGGACTAGAATCCTAACACCATTAGCTATGTTTACATTCCCAACAGTTATTTAATAGTTCTCTATCAACTTAAGGTTACTAAACAATTGGTGATATGCAGCTGAGTCAATAACAAGAGAGTTATCCGGTCTATGAGAGTTGTAAGTGCTAGTTCTAAATTCTCTATCAACTTAAGGTTACTCATAATGTGGTGGCCTTTTGATCCTTCCACTTGTTTGGTATGAGACGTAGATGGATAATCCAATACTAACCCGATTCCTATCAAAGAGTCTTTGATTCCCTGTCTTATATCACCATTATCAATGTCTACAGTCCCTACAACTAGTTCTAAGTTTTCTATCAACTTTAGGTTACTAAACAAGTGTTGAGAAGCAGGTGAGTCAATAACAGGAAAGTTAGCCGGTTTGAGAAAGTAGTATGTGCTGGTTATACGTTCTCCATAAACTTAAGGTTATAATCATATGGTGGCGTTTTTATCCTTCAACTTGTTTGGTTTGAGATGTAGATGGAGAATCCAACACTTATCCTTGGTGTGCCCATTCTCTGGCATTGATCACACACCATTCTCTTCCTACCATCATGCTTGTATAACACACTATTTGCATAGGTGAGCTCAACTTGTATCAAAGAGTCTTAGATTACCTATTCTGGATTCCCGTCTCCTTGGAATAGAATCATATCACTTATAGCTATGTTAACATTCTGTAAAAATAGTTTTTTATCAACTTAAGGTTACTAAACAAGTGGTGAGGTGCACCTAAGTCAATATCAAGAGAGATAGCTGGTTTGTGAGAGTAGTAGGGCTAGTTTTATGTTCTCTATTAACATATGGTTACTAATCATGTTGTGCCTTTTGATACTTCCACGTGTTTGGTTTGAGACAAAAATGTAAAATCCAATACTTATCCTTAATAAGCCCAATTCTCTTACATTGATCACACATCATGGTCTTAGTACAATCATGCTTGTATAACACACTATTTGTTGAGGTCTGCCCCACCCAATTAGGTTCAAAGAGTCTTAGATTTCCTATTTTAGATTCCCTATTCCTTGAAATAGAATCCTATCACCATTAGCTATATTTACATTCCCTACAACTAGTTCTATGTTTTCTATCAACTTAAGGTTACAAAATGAGTGGTGAAAAGCACCTAAGTCAATAACAGAAAAGTTAGCCGGTTTGAGAGAGTAGTAAGTGCTAGTTCTACGTTCTCCATAAACTTAAGGTTACTAAACAAGTGGTTAGCCATTTTGAGAGAGTAGTAAGTGCTAGTTCTACGTTCTCAATAACTAGAAAGTTTTTTTTTCATTTAGCTGTTTAGTATGAGATGTAGATGGAGGAACCAAAACATATCCTTCGTGTGGCCCATTTTCTTGCAGTGATCGCACACCAAGCTTTTACTACCACCATGATTGTATAACATACTATTTGCTGAGATACGCTCCATATCATTCTTATCAAAGAGTCTTAGATTCCATATTCTGTGGAATATAATCATACCACCATTAGCTACGTCTACATTCCCTACAACAAATTCTAAGTTTTCTATCAACTTAAGGTTACTAGGTGAGAAGCACTTGAGTCAATAACACAAAAACTATCCAGTTTTAGAAAGTAGTAAGTGCTAGTTCGACATTCTCCATAAACTCAAGGTTGCTAATCATGTGGTGGCCTTTTTATCCTTCCACTTGTTTTGTTTGAGATGTAGACGAAAAATCCAAAACTTATCCTTGATGTGGCCCATTCCTTTTCTGGGATCACACACCATGCTTTCACGAACATCATGCTTGTATAACTTACTGTTTGCTGAGATGAGCTCCACATAACTCTTATTAAAGAGTCTACTATTTCATATTTCTTGTACTAGAATCCTATTACCGTTTCCTATGTCTACAGTCCCTACAACAGCTAGTTCAAAGTTCTCTATAACCTTATGGTGACTAAACAAGTGGTGAGAAGCACCTGAGTGAACGACAAGGGAGTTAGCCGGTTAAGGTACTAATCATGTGGTGGCCTTTTGATCCCTTCATTTGTTTGGTTTGAGATGTAGATGGAGAATCCAATACTTATCATTGGTGTGGCCTATTCTTTTGCAGTGATCACACACCATTCTTTCACTACCATCATGCTTGTATAACACACTATTTGTTGAGGTGAGCTCCACAAGATTCTTATTAAAGAGTCAAATATTCCATATTCCTTGTACTAGAATCCAATCACTGTTAGCTATGTCTACATTCAGTAAAACTAGTTCTAAGTTCTATATAAACTTAAGGTTACTCAACAAGTGGTGAAAAGCACCTAAGCCAATAACAAGAGAGTTAGCCAGTTTGTGATGTGGTGGCCTTTTGATCCTCCCACTTGTTTGGTTTGAGATGTAGATGGAAAATCAAACACTTATCACTGGTGTGGCTCATTCTCTCTTAGTGATCACACACCATGTTCTTCCTACCATCATGCTTGTATAACATACTATTTGAGGAGATGAGCTTATTTGAGAGAGTAGTAAGTCTACATTCTCCATAACAGGAAAATTAGCCTATTTGAGAGAGTAGTAAGTCTACATTCTCCATAAACATATGGTTACTCATCACGTGGTGGCCTTTTTATCCTTCCAATTGATTGGTTTTAGATGTAGATGGAGAAGCCAAAACATATCCTTGGCGTGACCTGAGTCCATTAGCTATTTCTACATTCCTTATAGCTAGTTCAAAGTTTTCTATCAACTTAAGGTTACTAAACAAGTGATGAGATGCACCTGAGTCAATAACAAGAGAGTTAGCTGGTCTGTGAGAGTAGTAAGTGCTAGTTATACCTTCTCTATCAACTTAAGGTTTTTAATCATGTGGTGGCCTTTTGATCCTTCCACTTGTTTGGTTTGAGATATCGATGGAGAATCCAATACTTATACTTGGTGTTGCTCGTTCTCTTACGGTGATCAAACACCATGCTCTTCCTACCATCATGCTTGTATAACACACTATTTGTTTGAGTTGATCTTCACATGAATCCCATAAAAGAATCTAATATACCATATATTTTATACTAAAATCATATCACCATTGCCTATGTCTACATTCCCTACAACTAT
>OVBA01008945.1:0-11513 GCA_900406435.1 Lepidium aucheri | reverse complement strand
CCAATTTTTCTGCAACAAACCTCTTTCTTTGATGAGGGAGAATCGGTATCATGAGTGATCCGGATGACCTAGTCCTAATGGCCATGCACTCTCCTTCTCGTTCCTTTAGAGTGTCCTTCAAGAATTTCTTATACTGCGGAATCAAAGCAAAAGCCTCCAAAATGGGAATTTTTATTTCAATATCACTCATTTGCTTGTCAAAGATAACCTTCTATTTTTCTACTTGGTTCTTCTTTATACGTGAGGGGAATGGTGCTTTGGCTTTGGTTGCAACTATTGGTGCAACTCCTTCCTTCCCATTCAATTTGGGAACATCTAGCGCTTCTCCTCACTGCACAGGCAGGCGAGGGATTTCTCCGAGTTGTGCAGTTTTTCCCATAGACATATCACCATCTACCTCTCCTCGCGGCTCAGGCCGGCGAGGTGTGTCTCCGAGTTGTATACCTCTAGCTTTGGTCTTGAACTGTTCTGCCACTCTAACTTGAATGATGCTGTCCTCAGCGTTTTCCATAGGTCCCACGACTGAGGGGAATACCTTTCCCGTTTTGAGAGTGATGGATTAAGCCGTATACTCCTTGGAGTTTTGAACAGCCTTATCGGGTAGCTGACTCATTATCTTAGTAGATGATGATGCTTGATTAATCTCCACATACTTCAGCCGAGCGTTGAGAGTTTCAAATTTGCAGTTGAGGTCATTATAGCTGGTATCAATTCGACTATGTACCTCGCCAAACTAAATGGTCATCTCCGCTTGGTGTGCGGTTTGGCTTTCCAAAATCTGCTGGAGCATACTCATAATGTCAGGCTGTTCCTCTTTTGTTGTCGGTTGTTGTGTTGGAGCGGGTGCTGGCTTGAGGCTCTGCTGTCATTGTTCCTTTGCAATCCACGCTCGTTGCTTTGGTGGATATGATCCTGTGGATTTGCCATGTTTGTACTCTGATAACTTAGGTTCGGATTCTGCTTGTAATTTACCCACGGCTAAGATCCACTTTGGTTTTGAACAAAACAGATCTCCTCCAATTGCTCGTCCTCATTCTCTTCGGCTTTATCCTCCTCTACCAAGTGCATGTGTTTGGTGTGCACCATGAGTAATTTATCCAGCTTCTCATGAAGTTGCTTTAACTCCTTTCTTGCGGAAGTGTCAGAATCTGAGGTTCCCCGGACAGCTCGGTCATAGTCCTCGCCATACTGTCCATCGGCTAAGGCGAGATTCTCTATTAATGCACGTTTCTTGTTGATATCCTGCTGGAGAAAGCTCCCATGACTTGCGGTGTCCAACATTATACGTATCCTTGGGTGAACTCCTCGGTATAAGTTGCTGAGGGATTGTATCTTCCCTGAAACCATGATGAGGGAACTGAGCTTGGTAAGTGTTGTACCGATCCCACGCCTCGGCAAAAGACTCGCTGCTATGCTGGACAAAGTTGGATATGCTGTTCCGAAGCTTTGTCTTCCGTGAATTGGAGAAAAACTTGGTGAGAAACATATGCTTGCACTCCGGCCAAGTTGTCATTGATCCGGTGGGAAGGTGTTTTTCCCACTGATGTGCTCTATCCCCTAGAGAGAAAGGAAAGAGCCTGAGCTTCAATGCATCCTCACTGACTCCATTGATACATGTGAGCGAACATAATCTCTCGAACTCGTCCAGATGGTCGAGGGGGTCCTCCAAGGGTAGACCATGAAATTTATTATTCTGTACCATAGAGATCAGACCACTCTTGATCTCGAAATTGTTGTTCTGGATCGCCAGCGGCTGGATCCCATTCCGTAGTGTGTGTACTCGGGGCGTCGCTCGCACCAATACAGCAAGGGCGACGAGCTGGGTTCTGTGCTCGCGCCTGGTGGGCGGCCTCATTAACCAACGGAGGAGTTCCATCCGATGTCATTCCCGGCAAGGTGTTGTCCAGATCCGGTTCTCGGTTCCGCATTATGACACGCTCTTGTCAGATTGCATGAGTGAGCAGGTTGATGTCGTTGGTGGGTGGTGGAAGGTGGTGAGAACCTTTCGACCGTGTGTGCATCAACAAATCAAACTGTACTGATTACTCGCACAACTCGCAGGAGTTGAAGTGAGATGCTGATTCTGTCTCTGGCCTTGGTGTCTAATGGCGAGGCTACCTGCGAGGCCTGCAAAGACCGAAACATCAACTTGTCAATAAGGTGGAGGCTTGGTCCTTATAGATCCAAGCTTAGTGAAACACATACACACAATAATAGTAATGACACAAAACCTGATCCGAAGACTAGCAAATTATAAATTGGAACAATCAATAACTAATTTGGCAACGGCGCCAATTTAATAATAAGGTTCCTGAGCCTTAAGAGATGAAATCATTGAAGCATAGGGTAAGTAATGGGATTGTTGAACCAATACTCAGGAGCTGCTTGTAATCAATCTATCAACTACTAGTTCCTAGTTCAAGCAACATATCAATCTGCCACAAAAATAGGCTATGTTTTCTAGTGAGCTTGCAATCTAGCTAATATGACAAAATAGACTAAAGACAAATTAAAAACAGAACCTAAACATTCAAAACAGAGAAACGCTTAAGAAACAGAGCAAGATGATAGCAATAAATGAAACAAAAGTAAAAAAGCATGAATCTAGAGGATAGGAGGGATTTCTCGCCGATCCAACCTCCCCGAGCTATATATGGCGATCCCTAGACCGTGACAAGCCTAGATTAACCCATTCTCACGGTGAAGACCTCTTTCTAATCCGGCTGATCCATTACGGCGCTAGCCATGATCATGCCAAATCAGAAGCTTAAAGTTCAGCCCAATACATCTCATAGTAGACCCACATGCTAGATCTCTCCTCGGTGGATCAAAACATCACTCACATGGCACTTGGTCTCCGATTCCCTTAGCGCTAGCCTTAGGTCACGGCCCAAATAAAATCTCTCTTGATCAGGGAGAGATCAGCCTTAAGCCTAGCTATGTGAGAAGAGATCAGATTAAGATGATTGTTTGCTCGGCGAGTGAATCGGTTGATTCACCTCCGATCTCCCTATCCTCAAGATCTACAATGATCTACTCACGTTTCATGGCTTGGGAGTGGAGGATAAGAGGAGATCTCATTTGCATAAACATAAAGAACAGTAAAGTAAAGAGCAGAAAGTAAAGATGAAGATCAATCTAAAATCATTCCATTAAAACTTAACCACAATCATCAAAGTACCTTAACAAGCATAAAAGAAAGCAACAACAAAAATAGAGAGAGTTTTTCGGCTAAAACAAAAGATAAAATGATATGATAGTGATTAAGGGGTATTTATAGGGTCATTTGCATAACCTTAATGGTCAAATCGACCTAATTCAGTCAATTAGAAATCTTGCCCTCAGAGTCCTTGCGCGAGCTTGGGCACCAAGGAATGGTTCTGATCTTCGCCCTCGGGAGTTGAGGCCGAGTGAATAGTCTGAGTGTAATGAATTTGTCTTCCCTCGCAGCAGATATGTTGAGACTGGTGACTGAGGCATCTTTTCCTGAGTGTTCCTAGCAGTCCTCGCCCTGCGATCCGCGAGGCAGCGATCCGAGTTTGCACGACTTCTTTTGCCTAGCAGCTGATCCAATCATCCTTAGCTCCATTTTAAACTCCTTTTTGCTCCTTTACCTAGAATAAACTCCAAACTCCAAATGCAAATGCAAAGAAAGCAAAACAAACCTAAAAAGACCTAAGTAATCGGAAAATCTATCTAAACGGATGCAAAACTACCTAAAACAAGACTCTAAAACCATCAAAAATCGCACAAATCATACAGTTTTTAACAGAGAGCTGAAAAAACCACCCAAGGAGGCTATGACAAACAACATCAAGGCTGATGCACCTCGTGTATATGAGCCACCAATTCCTTTCCTAGGACTCGCTTGCACAAAGGCACAAAAGAAGGTATTCTCTAAGCTAAGAGCAGACATGTGAAATGTTGGAGTACCCTTGCTAATGATGGGCAGTTTGTCTCAAGTCCCTATGCATGTGAAGTATATCAAAGCAATTCTAGACAACAAAGAGAAAGTTAAAGAGGTATTAGAGCTACATGGTCATCGATGCACAACATCGACTGAACCAAAACCACTCACTAAAATGGGAGATCAGAGAAAGTTTACCATTCCTTTTACTCTTGGGGAATTGGAATTCGATCATGCTCTATGTGATTCAGGTGCTAGCGTGATTCAAGACAGTGAAGGAGCTGAGAGTTGAACATATGCAGGATCACCAAACCTCCATTTCATTTGGAGATACTTCCACAAAGCATCTGCGAGGGAAACTAGTTGACTACCCACTCATGATTGGAGATTGTCTAGTCTCAACAGATTTTACACTGGTAGGGTAGAGATGGTACGAGATGATGCACTTTAACTAATTTTGGGCAGACCATTTCTCAAAAGCGTGGGAGCAAATGTTGACTTCCCAAACAAGAGAGTGATACTTAAGAAGATCAACATAATGGTTTGATATCCTATGAGGACATCTAGTGGCAGTTTCTGTGGTGTAATTGGTTTGAAAAAAGATGGAACGAAGTTACCAACAGCTGAAAAGGAAGACTATTTCTATGATGATGCTCCGGGTTTAGCTCTTTCTGAAAACTTTATCGTTGATTGAGATTTAGTCACTCATACTCATGTGCTTTTTTTAAAATTCGTGTTCTAAGCTTTTTACAGGAGAGATCAAACCAGGATGGTCAGAACAATGTATCGATCCAAGGCCTTTGACCATCAAAGAGATTAAGCCTAGTGGAGTTGTATTGTTGCTGGATACTGCAGGGATGGAGTTTATGGATGATGACCCACACTTGAAGCCGTACATTATAGATGCTAGCCTAACTAAAGGAGGAACAATTCCTTCGGAGGATTCACCCGACATATGAACTGTGGTTGAGTCAAGCTAAGTACTTTAAACAAGCACTTGGTGGGAGACAACTCACTTGTATGTTTTCTTATTTTCTCTATTTTTTAGTTCATGTTTCTCTTGTGTTTGTTTTATTTTGTTTCAGGTAAGGGAATCTGGTCGAGGTGCTGAGATCGATCGATCTACTCTAGGATCGATCGATCCATGGAATGAATTGTAGTTGCGCACGATCTGAAGATTGAGTTGGAGGACTGGATCAATCGCTCAACATATCCAGAAGCTGAGGTCGATCAATCCCATCTTGGTTCGATCATTCCTCATGATTTTCAGGTTTTGTGCACGATCTGGAGATCGACCGCATGGATAAAGATTGAATGATCCTTTTTTTCAAGGAGCAAGATCGATCAATCTGGATTTAGACCAATTAATACAGGAATAATACGACTTTTCGCACAATCTGTAGACCTATCCATACTCGATCCAGACCTCCAGCACACTAGATCGATCAATCTCCTTTATTATTTATCACTCATCCCTCCCATGTTTATCGCTTTCTCTAACCTTTTCTTTTTCTGATTTCTTTTTCTTTTTGCGTAAGTCGTGCTTCTTTGGTTTATTCCCACACCGGGACAGTGTGAAGTAGGTCTAGGGGAGGACACTTGCTGTGACTAACACATTTTATTTCTTTTGTTTTTCTATTCTTTTTGAGTCAAATTTTTTTTATGTTTTTCTTGAGTCACTTTGTGTCTTGTTGAGTTGAACCGTTATAGGATGATTCTCGAGGAATTATTACATATTCAGAAACTTAAGTAACCATTGACTTAGATTTGATAGGAATCGATTGACTATTGGAAAACCTAGAGATTTTGCAACTTCTCAATGTACCCATATCTTCTTGGGTGTTCAAAGAATCTCATGTCGGCTTCATACCTAAACCTACTTGTCATAAATTTCTTGTAAAGGGGCTTGGCATACACTTAATAGGGTTCCCTTTTCAGTCCTGAAAGATGTATCTGTGTGAGTGTAGTTCCCCTCTCTCTAATTTTTTTCTAAGTTCTTGTTCTGACTGTGCTATAATTGAAGTAACTATAAAAACAAAGCTGGATACAATGTTGGTAGGCTGAGGAAAACTCAAATAACACTACTCTTTCTTTCATTCTTTGAGTTTCTAAAGAATCAATCAATAAAAAAATATAATGATACCCTAGAAAAGTAGGGAAAAATTGGTTGGGAAGCGGATAAAAAAAATAAAATGATACCCTACTTAAATAGGGGAAAATCGGCTGCAATATAGATGAAAAGAGAGGAAAGGATCCGTTGAAAAGGTATTCTTAAGGCTAAGAAAATCCATGTGTCCTTTGATCGATATCCCCTTGATGAGACCACACTTAGATACCTTAGGAAGCCGGTATGGTGCATTCGGGTCATTCATTTGGATTATGAAGTTTGATTGGGACAGTTGCAAAGTCTGGGGGAAGTACAAGGTGCTCTCGGTTTTGTGAGGTAAGTTTTTCATGTGGTTTACTAAAGGAATTGATTATGTAGTACTCATATGACAAATGAGTTCCTCTGCTTACAATTCGTTTTTCATTATAAGTCTTTCTCTTTGCTTAAGGTTAATAAAAAAGCTAAGTTTGGGAGAATTAATGTATCGCATTTTTATTGGTTTTTAACTCTTGTATTCTATAGTTTTTTGAGTCTTTTGAGTGTTTTTTCAGGTCTTTTGTGGTCATATATCAGATTGGCAAAATATGGGCTCTTTTGATTTAAAACAAGCATATGGAGATGTAGAATTATGTAGAAGCGTCAAAGGTTTTGTTTTTTAAGGACTTCACACCGTTGGATTGAACGGATATTTTGAGACAAGATAGAAACGAGAGTTCGCTTTCATTTAGCGCTGGTTTAAGGTCAATCGAATAAATGATTAGGGAAATATGACAAATTTAATGAAGACAGATCATTCTGTATTGGTCCTGCGGAAAAACCGGAAATCTGCCTTATTTTGTCTGGTTCAATTTAAGTTGTACCAGATCCATTATTTTAGAGATTATAATTAGATTTATAGTTACTTTTTTCAAAATATGATTTCATAATTCTTTTCAGCCACTTTTAGTTTTGTTCTTCTATTCCTAGGGGAGAAGATTTCATCCTCTACAACTTTGGACAAGAATTCTTAAGCCTCTTTTAGTTTTTATTGTAATTCTATTATGATTTCTAAGATGTATGTTTCTTTATTCATTTCAATTATGTCTGAGTAGTTTCCCAATCAAGTTTAAGTTTTCTAGGGAATTAGGGAATCAATAAATTATAGATAAATATGATTCAATCTTGATGTGTTCTCTATCTATTGTTGATCTTAATGCTTAAGCTAGACTTACTAACTAGTTTATGATCACAGCTTATTTAACTCTCCAAAAACTTGTTAGATGCCTGAAAGAACATATATGAACCATTAGTCCTTAACCAACAAAAGCTAATGTTAATGTGGACATATCAGACCAATTCGATAATGCATATTTAGAGCTCTAGTGCCAAACGATAGTTTCTAATTTATAGGTTGCTAGATGTAGTAGTCGACACCACGACAATAGGATTGCGATATAGTTATGTTTAATTCGAGATTCGATCCTAATCATGTCCTGAATAATTTCTTTATTTAGATTCTTACTTCCCCAATGAATTTCCTGAACATTGATGCCTTTTATTTTTTGAATTTCATATCGTTATTTTCTTGATTTATTTAGTTCTAATCACCATAGTTATTTGAATTGTCTTAGCTATAATTTGATTTATAAGATTGATAGTGTAATCACTTCGTCATCATGGATTCGATCCCTTTTATACTGCTTCGTTTATTGTGCACTTATAGTAGAATACTAGAGTTAAAACTCTGTGTATCAATTTTTTAACAATCTTTGAGATGATGTATGGTCCTTCCTAATTCGCACCAAGCTTTCCAGTGTAAGGCTTGATAGTATTTATGAAGAACTTTCTATGTATGAAATGTCATCCTCGAACCTTTTTGAAATAATACTTACTTGTTTGATGTTGGTAATTTCGAACATGATGTGATGCCTTGTAACGTAATTCTTCAATATCATCTAGGCCATTTTGATATATTAACCTGTTCCAATTTTCATTTACAGAAAGCTTCAAACATCAAATGATTGGGAAACTTGGCTCCGCTTATGCTAATGCTTCTATTCCGTGCGAAGGGAGAAATGATTTCGACAACCTTCTTAGAGTTTTTCAATGTTGCCATAATACTCTGCCCAACTAGTATGCCCAACAAACTTTCTTTTCATCTAGGCGTGTCTTGAGCTTGTCAATAATCCGCTTGTTGATTGCTTCAGCTTGACTGTTTTCTTAATGGTTTTTTGGTGTCGATTTGCTCAATTGTATTTTCCAACTTGCGCAAAAAAATTAAATTTAGCCAAGGTGAACTGATAACCATTATCGGCGATGACTTTTTATGGCAGAAAGTGATGACACATAATATTTTTCAAACATACTTTTGAACGTCCTTGTCCTGGATTTAAGTATAAGCCTCAACCTCGAACTATGTAGTGAAATAATCTTTCATGACGAGAAGAAACCTTTTACCAAGATGGAGAAGAAGACCAACTATTCCTATTGAACATCATATGAATAGATATGGAATTGTTGAAGTTGTTAACACCTCGGTTGAAGTTTAGATCAAAGGAGCACATCAATGACATTTTTCTCACTTGGTTGCATATCTCTTATAATCATAATTTAAAAGTCAAAGCTCGGCCTCCATAATGGTTACATTTGGCACCTTCGTGCATTTCTTACATTACTCGTCTCTTCTTATCTCCATGAATGAAACTTAGGAGAGTGCAACTTCTGCGGTACAATTTTCCGTCTAATTGTAGATAATATGCGCATTTACATTGAGCCATCGAGTCGTCCATCGGTCTTTGGGTGCTTTCCTATCCAGGATGTATATGATGATCTCATCTTGCTAGTTAATCGGATTCTAAGCCAAAGCTGGTATAGGTGCCTGCTCTTCAGCTTGATCGGCGTTATTATCGATAACTCTGATGACCATGCATTCTCCATTCAGAAGTTTGATACTTAGCTAATCAATACTTTCTATTGGGATTATGCGCATGTGGGTGTGATCAGAAGTCGAAGCCAATGTTGCTAGGGCATATGCCAAGGTATTTTTCCATGTTGGATTTTGTTGATTAAATTTGAGGCTTCGAGATAAGGCCTTTAACGATTTTCAAATAAGCTTCCATTCTATCATCTTTCTTCTCATACCATTTGTTATATTGGTTGACTACTAGTTGGAAATCGTAAAAGCATGCTATATTTTTTACTCTGATTGCTTTAGCAAGTTGGATCCCGACAATTAAATCCTTGTATTCGGTTTCATTTTTGGTTATTGGGAATGGCAAATAAAAACAATCGCTCCAACACTAACGGATTCCTATATTGGAACCTTGCTGAGACAATGGTTCATTAACAAAAAGTTTTCAGAAATTTCTTGGAATCATCTCGGTTGATTCTAACTCGAGTGCTAACTCTATAAAAAGTCAGCAAACACTTGGGACCTCACTTGTTTGATTCTAATATTTGATGTTGTATTCACTAAGTTTGATCACCCACTTGGTAAGTTCGCCAGAGTTGTTTGGACTAGCATGATGATCATGTGAGACTGAAAATATGGTCACAATTTCATAGCCGATACGATGACTGCTAATGTGAGCTTCTTTGTTGAAGGATGCCGAGACTCTCGTCTAGGGACTTCCTTATATAGAGATTGCCTGCTAATTACCACGGTTGTCTCAGACTAGCACACTGCTAAATACCAATACCGAGACCGCTACATAACTATAGCGGTTGGCCTTCTTCATGCTTGGCAAGGATCAAGAGAGTTGAGAGATATGACTTGAGCTGATTAAAGTCATCTTTGCATGTTTTTTCCCAGTTGAATTCTTTGTTACCGCAAAAATTTTGATGAAAAGGCAAGTATTTGTCAGTTGATCGAGAGATAAACCGATTCAATGCAGAAATTTGTCATGCCAATCTATGGACTTTTCTTTTTCTCGTAGTGATGAAAAATCTTAAATTTTTGAGATCTGCTTCATCTTAGCTTCTATACCTCGCTTTGTAACGATGTAGTCTAAAAATTACATTATGTTGGGTTCAGCTTCATCTTGTATTCTTTCAACGTCTTGAAACATTGTACGAGATGGTCGACGTGGTCTTTAGCCTTCTTAGAATTAACAAGCATTTCATTGTTGTAGACTTCCATCATGTCGGTGAGTTGATTTACGGACATCTTGTTGACAAGATGTTCATAGGTTGCCCAAAAATTTTTCTGGCCAAATGACTTATAACAATAGGTTCCATAGTCGGTGGTAATACAAGTCTTTTCTTGGTTAGCGTGATGCATTATAATTTGATTCTAATCTGGGAATGCATCCATGAAGGAAAAAAAGCTTGTTCTCGGTTGTTGCCTCAACGAGACGATCTATATGAGGCAAATGGAAGCTATCTTTCAGACATGCTTTGCTTGGATCGGGAAGTCAACACAGTTGCCACTTCCCATTTTTTTCTTCACTATGACCGCGTTTGCTAACCATCTCGGGTAATTGAACTTAGTGATTAAACCCTACTTCGGTTAATCTTTTGACCTTGTTATTTACCGCATTTGATTGTTCTGATCGAAATTGAGCTCATAACAAGTGATGCTTGGATCGATGTTGGGCATCTGATTCGTTGACCTTGAATTTTTTTTACATTGTTTTCCAAGAGTTTGATCAATTGCATCGATACCAACAAACAATTTGGACTTTGCCGATCAATATTCACGAGCTTGATAGTTGTTGGACTCGGCTTTTCTAGGACTGGACGTTCCGGCTCGGTTTCACTGCCATGAGATCTGATATGACGCATGCTTTATTACAATGTTTTAGTTCGGCAACGAAACGTGTCAAAGACATCTTTTGATCTTCTGCAAAGTGTAGATTTGTTTATTGGTTGGGACTTTAATGCATTATGATAGCTTAAGGTGACGGTTTTCATCGCATGGATCCAAGGAGTTCCAAGGTTACATTTTATATCGATGGCTTGTCAACAACTAGACATTTAATCCATCTTTTTGTTCTGGCAATTGACAAAAGAGTTTTTGTGGTTCTTCTATCAAATCATAGAATATGGTAGTGAGTAGAGTGGGTTTGTCGAACCAATACTCGGAAATGCTTGTTAACAATCTATCTCATACCAAATCCTAGTTCAAGTTAATCTAGCATCCTGTCACAATGATATACTTTAAGAAATAACAAGCTAGCAAACTAGCCAATACGACAAAATAAGATAAAGACAAAAATAAAACAAAATTTGGAAATTACTAAACAGAGAAATGATGCAAAAACAGAGTATGAAATGCGAGTAAGGGTTTAAAAAAAGTTAGAGGGGAGGATCAAGAGGATTGGGAGGTTGATCGGCGGTAAACTCGCCGATCCCACTCGCCATGTTCTTTGAGCGATCTCTAGACTGGGAGATAGGTTAGATAAGCCTGCTCTTGCAGAGAGGATCTTGATCTGGATTGGCTGATCCATTCTGACTCTCGCCGTGATCTCGTGATAAAGCATTTTTATTCGGTCTAAGCTATCAAATCATTGAGCATAGTGG